>JANAVB010030967.1:0-36803 GCA_029216955.1 Iris pallida
TCATTCGGTATGAAAAACAAATCAGTTCGTTTCTATTTTGAAAATTCTAAAATTTCTTATTAGGTTTTAATATATATATTTTAATTTCGGTCCAAAACCGAATTAAACTTATGTAATTATTAAATACCCACTATTTTATTATTAAAGATGTGTGTTTTGTGCATATTTCGAAAACAACAAATTATATGTATGTATTTTAAAGTCTAATTTTGATAATTTAACAATTAGTTTAACTTTGGGACAACCTTTAAATACTACAAACATATGTAACAAAATTATAATTTATTAATATAACTTAACCACAATTTTAATAAACAACAAAAATAGCCTAACCGAACAAAAATGAAACGGTACGGTTATAGCTAATTTCGTTGTTTCAGTTCAGCTTTTAATTTATTCGGTTTTGACTAGTTCAATTCTTTCGATTTGGTTGAAGCATCACTAATCAAACCAAAACATATTAAAGCTCTAGAATTAGACAACTACCAAAGATATTTACATTAATATTGGCAGGGGACCGCGCGAACGCGTATCCCCCTCAGCAACAAATTATGATGTTCACTCTCCCACTTGGGGAGATGATAAGCCAGTACCCCTCCAGAGTGCAATGGAGGCCACTGACCTAGGCCTAGGCATTCTTGATCACCCAAGGACCCCGTCCAGGTAAGTATGGTCTAAGGAAGCCCAACCATCTCTATTTATACAACCACAAACACCCTTGTGCTTCTAGCGTGTCCGATGTGGGACTAAAACAACTCACTTAATTGTTTTATTGCAACCCTCCCTCTCCCTCTTCTCTTCTGGCCAACAAATTTGGCCACGATTGGCAGGTGTCGGCAATGGAGACGCACGCGTGCGTCCTTCCGACTATGTATTACTTTGATGCCTGCCGAGATTGCTTTTTTTAACTTCTCAACTGAGCCAAGCATTCCTTGTCCCCTTTGTGGATGTATATGAGCTGTGGTGATCCCATTTTTCTGCATATGCACTGACCTCGCCTTCACATTGTTGGGGAGTTGTACTTTTTGCTACATGTAAAACATGGGAGGAGGAAGGATCACACCTGGATCTCCCTCAAGGCGTCAACACGCTTCTCGATGCCTCCGAATGCTCCCCGTTCCAAGCTCTCAATCTTACCCTGCAGAAACTCAACACCGTCAACAACAAATCCAATAAAAATAAAAATTGATCGAAGGAGGAGGGTAGCTTGTCGGGCTGAGCGTGGTCGGGGAGCTCGTACGACCGGAGGAGGAGGGGGTCCGTATCTCCTCCGGTCGAAAACTCGACAGGGGATAGGGGGAGGGGGTCACACCTTGAGTTGTGGTCGAGTCTTCCAACAAACTATTCAGTCCATGACCACTCAGTTACGAGACTGGACTATGCTATGTGAGTTAATAATCTATTTAAATTCATACCTCTTGTTGTTTAGTTCATAATAGTCAATGAGCTTATTTTCCGACTTAGTAGATGGCATGGTACATTTTAGAATGCTTTATAAGGGTGAGCATTAATCGATTTTTTGACCGAAAATGGAGTCTGTATAAAAGATTTGGTTCGACCTGAAAAAATTCAATTCGATTTGAAAATACTAAAAAAAATATTCAGTTTCAATTTTGGATTTTAATTTTGGTCCAAAATCGATTAAAACTGAATTAGACTAATGCAATTATACAAACATCCTCAATTCTACATATTTTATGTAAAAGCTAAGCTAAAGCTAAGCTAATTTCGGTTCTGTTTCGGTTGAAGCACCTCTATTAATACAACCCAAACATATTAAAGCTCTACACAAAAAGACATTTATCAAAGACATTTAAATTGGCTAATTATAAGGGCACATATCTTTTTGATCGGGGCTAGCCAGGATTAGGGCTAGACAAGTTGGGAGGAACTTTTACTAGGGCTATCAAAATATTCCACTCAGGGGGCTGTCCAAAGCCCACAGCCCCCCAAACCCAAAAAATCACTCTCATTTCTAAATTTTACTCTCTCTATTCACAAACCCTAGCTTTCTTCTTCTTCTTCTTCTTCTTCTCTTCTGTCCATCTTCTTCTTCCACCATTTTCATTCTCACATCTTCATCAAAACTCTAGTTTTTTTCCTCATCATCATCATTCTTCTTCTCCACCATTTCCATCATCATCATCTCCATCAAAATCCTAGTTTCCTTCTCTTTTCCAATTTCGATGTCACCAAAAAAATTAAATAAACCCTAAAATGTATGGAAATAAAGGTTAAATACTTCTTTCCTCGCAAAGAATGCATGGAAATAAATCCTAAAATGCATATTTCACTCTATTATCAATATTGAAATAAACCCTAACATGTTTTTTTTCATTCGGGAATGTCGACTTTAGGACTGCCAGAAATTGTGGCAGTCCTGTTGTAGAACATGTCCCTTTCAGGACTGCCACAATTTCTGGCAGTCCTCATTACTTCTAGGACTGCCAGCAATTGTGGCAGTCATGTTGTACATCGAGTCTATTTCAAGACTGTCACAATTCCTGGCAGTCCTCATTACTTCTTGGACTGCCAGCAATTGTGGCAGTCATGTTGTACATCGAGGACTGTCAGAAATTGTGGCAGTCCTGATATGAACCCAATTATTCTACAACTAGGATTTCTTCCATAGTTTTCTTCTACAACTAGGATTTCATGCATAATTCTTCTATTAATAAAGAAAAATTGGTTAATAGACTAATAGATTAATAGATTTGATAGATTTGATAACCCAATTTCTTCTACAACTAGGGTTTCATCCATAATGTCCAAACAAGAAGAAGAAAAATAAAGTAGGGTTTGGAGAAAGAGATCTGAGAAATTAGAAGAGAGCAAAAAAAAATAAACTAAGTTTGCAAAAATTGATGTTCTTGTTTTTTTTTTTTTTTTTTCTTCTTGTTCTTGTTCTTCTTCTTCTTCTTGTGAGGAATGGAGAGTAAGGAAGAAAACAAAAATTATAAGACTCATCTTTTATACCTACCACTTGGATAGCCCTGAGTAATTTTTTCAGTGGCAAACTTGTAAATAATGGAAAACTAACACTTGGACAGCCCCGATCAAAATATGTTGTGCCCTTATAATTTACCTTTAAATTAAAATTGGTAGGGGACCGCGCGAACGCGTATCCCCCTCAGCAACAAATTATGACGTTCACTCTCCCACTTGGGGAGATGATAGGCCAGTACCCCTCCAAAGTGCAATGGAGGCCACTGACCTAGGCCTGGGCATTCTTGATCACCCAAGGACCCCGTCCAGGTAAGTATGGTCTAAGGAAGCCCACCCATCTCTACTTATACAACCACAAACAACCTTGTGCTTCTAGCGTGTCCGATGTGGGACTAAAACAACTTACTTGTTTTATTGCCACTCTCCCTCTTCTCTTCTGGCCAACAAACTTGGCGACGATTGGCAGGTGTCGGTGTCGATTCAAACTATGCAATGGAGACGCACGCGTGCGTTCTTCCGACTATGTACTACTTTGATGCCTGCCGAGATTTTCTTTCAAGTTAAACTAACAAGGAGCATTCAATTGATACAAAATTTGAACATATAAGCAGTTATTAATGTTTGAATCCTACTCACAATCTACAAAATTAGGTTTTGGCCAGCAACTTTGGTACTACTTCTCAACTAAGCAACGCATTCCTTGTTCCCTTTCTGGATGTATGAGCTGTGGTGATCCCATTTTTCTTCACTTTGGTATGCTTATCCATATTCATCTTCACTCTCCTCCTTCCAATCTTCCCTCAAGGCGTCAACACGCTTCTCGATGGCTCCGAATGCTCCCCCTCCAGGCTCTCAATCTTACTCTGCAGAAACTCAACAACATCAACCACAAAATCCAATAAAAATAAAAATTGATCAAAGAGGTCCAAAGACCCCACCTTTAGGCCTCGTTTGGTTCGCAGAAAAGAAAATCAATTTCTTAGTCTTTTCCTTTCTTTGGAAAATTGTAATTTCCATCTATTTTATTTTCAAGTGTCTAGAGGACAAGAAAGTTAGAAGAAAAATTGAATTTTCTATAGTGGGAAAGTGAATTATTGGTTGGGTGGGGGTACCACTTTATCCCTTATTTTTCTTCGATATGAGAATCATTTTTCTTTCCTCGTACTTTATTTGACATGCAAACATAGGAAATGAATTACTTTCATTTTCCGACCCTATGATTCGGCCAATCAAACGAGGCCTTAGAGCATTCACGAGGCCCGCCATGCATGTCCTCCTCGCTCAGACCTACAAGAATTGAAGCTTGAGATCAAAGAAACCAAAAAGGGGTCTTCTACCGAAGGAGGAGAGAGGGACGACCGAAGGAGGGGATAGCTTGTCATGGCTGAGCGTGGTCGGGGAGCTTGTCGGACACAGAGAAGGGGGTCCTCTACCGGAGGAGAAAGGAACGACCGGAGGAGGAGGGGGTCCGTATCTCCTCCAGTCGAAAACTCGACGGGGGGATAGGGGGAGAAAACTCGAGAAAACAGTTGCAAAAAGAGGGGAGATGAAAGAGAATTAGGATTTTTCGAGCTGCTGGTGTAAAATATATATAAAAGTGAGCGACGTTTAGCGACTCATGTAAATTAGCGTCGGACATTCGCTAATTGTTATGACTTATGTGCTGTAGTGTGTCGCTAATTTAGTCATGTTCAATGACTGTTATGATACTGGTTTCTATCCTACCTAATTATAGTTGCTACTCGTCGTCATTCGTCGCAATTAGCGACGAATTATGATGTATTTATATTTGGAGTCCCTAAATTTATAAAATATAGCGACGTTCGGTTGTGGAGTCGCTGATAATATTGCTAAATTAACTTATTTTGGTAGTGAGCTCCAGAAGTCGAAGACAACGAAGCGAGCTTGATTGAGCTTGTTAGTATCGTAGCAATATCAAAGGTAGCGACATGCTCAGATACCAACGGTAATGTCGATGATATGCCGTCAGGTCTGAGCTGGACAAGTTTTGTGTTTTAATTTGGACCATTGGTTCCGTTTGAGCGTCCATGATTATTCCATTATTAGTATGACAAATAGTATTTGTTCTAACCTAATTACAACTTTCATATTTACCAAAGGAGAGAGAATTCTCAACTTTGCAACCTTAAAAGATTTTTTCCGATGAGAACATTATTCGTTCAGAACTAGAGAACGTATGGAGAGATTTATGTCGTCGACTTGATAAGCGAGACTTCATCGGGTTCTTCTTCTCTATTAACATTGTTAAATTTTCTTTATAATATTTTCATCGTTGAATTGATTGTGGTAATCCCTTTGGATGAGTGTGAGGAGCCGAAGGGAATTCAATATTTTTTTAATCCACTAATGAAGCGTTACCGAATTAGACTCCGATCCTTCCATGAATTTTGATATCAATTTTTTTCACGTAAAAGTGACGGTGTTTATGTTGTACTCTTTTGTGCTAGAGAAACCAAAAAGGGGTCTTCTACCGAAGGAGGAGAGAGGGACGACCGAAGGAGGGGGTAGCTTGTCATGGCTGAGCGTGGTCGGGGAGCTTGTCGGACACAGAGAAGGGGGTCCTCTATCGGAGGAGAAAAGAACGACCGGAGGAGGAGGGGGTCCGTATCTCCTCCAGTCGAAAACTCGACGGGGGGATAGGGGGAGAAAACTCGAGAAAACAGTCGCAAAAAGAGGGGAGATGAAAGAGAATTAGGATTTTTCGAGCTGCTGGTGTATATATATAAAAGTGAGCGACGTTTAGCGACTCATGTAAATTAGCGTCGGACATTCGCTAATTGTTATGACTTATGTGCTGTAGTGTGTCGCTAATTTAGTCATGTTCAATGACTGTTATGATACTGGTTTCTATCCTACCTAATTATAGTTGCTACTCGTCGTCATTCGTCGCAATTAGCGACGAATTATGATGTATTTATATTGGAGTCCCTAAATTATAAAATATAGCGACGTTCGGTTGTGGAGTCGCTGATAATATTGCTAAATTAACTTATTTTGGTAGTGAGCTCCGGAAGTCGAAGACAACGAAGCGAGCTTGATTGAGCTTGTTAGTATCGTAGCAATATCAAAAGTAGCGACATGCTCAGAAACCAACGGTAATGCCGATGATATGCCGTCAGGTCTGAGCTGGACAAGTTTTGTGTTTTAATTTGGACCATTGGTTCCGTTTGAGCGTCCATGATTATTCCATTATTAGTATGACAAATAGTATTTTTTCTAACCTAATTACAACTTTCATATTTACCAAAGGAGAGAGAATTCTCAACTTTGCAACCTTAAAAGATTTTTTCCGATGAGAACATTATTCGTTCAGGACTAGAGAACGTATGGAGAGATTTATGTCGTCGACTTGATAAGCGAGACTTCATCGGGTTCTTCTTCTCTATTAACATTGTTAAATTTTCTTTATAATATTTTCATCGTTGAATTGATTGTGGTAATCCCTTTGGATGAGTGTGAGGAGCCGAAGGGAATTCAATATTTTTTTTAATCCACTAATGAAGCGTTACCGAATTAGACTCCGATCCTTCCATGACTTTTGATATCAATTTTTTTCACGTAAAAGTGACGGTGTTTATGTTGTACTCTTTTGTGCTAGATATTGTAATCGTGTGCAGGTTTGCATCCTATTTTTGTTCTCGACTTTCCTTCTGGTTTGGGAAGGATTTTTATGTTGTGGTCGAGTCCTCCAACAAACTATTCAGTTCATAAAAACTCAGTTATGAGACTTGACTATGTTATGTGAGTTAGTAATCTATTTAAATTCATAGCTCTTGTTGTTTAGTTCATAATAGTTAATGAGTTGATTTTTCTACTAAGTAGATGGCATGGTACAGTTTAGAAATACTCTATAATCTTTCATCCTGTAAATAGTAAGAAAAATCCAAATGTATGTTATGAAAAACTTTGAGTAACGGTGGTCTTAACCACTCATAACCACCAAATTGGTCTTTGGTTGAGTTTAATATATGAATTTAGCGTAAATCATTAATTAGATAACCAATTGATTATGACAATTACTAGCTAGAAAAAGAAAAATAATATACCAAGGTTGATTATGACTTACTGACATGGAACTAACACATGGCACAAATAACCAATTTCAACTGAAAAGCTCAAGCATGATTCACAAATGTCGATTTTCAACAAACTAAAATCTACAAAGAACATAGCCAGGTTCAAATTCATCTCCATTTATAATATGTTTAACATCAATCCAGAATGGGAGTAATTCCTACATGAACGCATAATCACAATAGTGTCATGTTCCTATCCATGCAAATGTGTCCCAATTTTTTTTAAAAAAAACCATTTTCTTACAAATAATCACAGTAATTCCTACATGAACGCATAATCACAATAATTTGACAAATTAAAATCTACAAACAACATAGCCAGGTTCAAACTCATGTTCCTATCCATGAACCCGTGAACTATAGCGGGCCGGGCCGGGCCAAGGGTAAAAAATCTCAGCCTAGTCCGGCACGTGACCCACGACACGGTGGGCTTCCGATCGGGCCGGGCCGGGGCCGTGCCGAGATTGATTGGCACATGATACATTTGGGTATTCATTTCGTTCTTCTCCTCCAAATTTTTGCTCCTATGGCTTAGCCTCAACAACACAGTCACCGTACACCGTCTGTCATGAAGACCGGCTGGCATGTACCCACAAAAAAAGCCAAACTAAGCACATCACAGCAAAAAGCAAAGCCAAGCCAAGCAAAGCACAAATTGCTTGGCCAAAGCCAAGTACATCACAAATTGCTTGTGCTAAAGCCAAGCAACACACATTGACAAACAAATGATAAGCAGTGTTTGGGGTTCAGGCTGGGATGGGCCGGCCCGGCCTAATTGACAGGTCTAAATGTGGCCCAATTTTTCACAAAAAAAAAATCTATTTTTTCACAAATAATCACAAATAAATGACAATGTGCACATATTTTGGCGTTCTAACATATTTTTGCCACCAAATAATTTTTTCAATAAACCGATATACTTCATAAACCGAAATCTTCCCAAAAGAAAAACAATCACCTAAATAACTAATGCTAAAAACTAAGACAAAAACATGCAGCCGAAAACAGTGTCACATGTAAATAATTATAAAAAATTGGTAAATAATCCTAAAAAAAATCTTGATAAATAATCCTGTATAAACAGTGTGACATGTAATTAAATTCGAGCAAAAAATTGGTAAATAATAACTCTTATGGACAAGTAATCAATTTCGAGCAAATGTTGGTTGGTAACTGTAGCCCCTAGGTTAGACTAGGTCCCTAGTAGCCTGACACGGTGTCACGACACGACACGGCCAAAAATGGTCTAGGACACGACACAAGGCGACACAGGCCTCGTGCTCGTACCCGAAGGTGCACCTAGGTCTAGGCTACGTGTCCATGTGCCTGATACGCGTCCACGTGTCGTGTAGAGTGGACACGACACACGTATCAGAAGCCCTAAAATACGTGTTCAGACTGCGTGTTAGTGTTTTCGCGTGTCTCGTGTTCGCGACACGGGACACGTGACACCACGTGGTTGTGTCCAATGTGTTCGCCTATGGATAGGCTTCGTGTCCATGACACTACGAAGTGTCCACGTGTCGTGAACAGTGGACACGACACGCTCAAAGTCGAGTGTCTGTGTGTGTACACTGTGTACAGAACGATCCTTCATGAGTCGATTTCGTGTCCGACACGACACGAAGTCATCCCAAACTTTGGTGATGACCTGTCAGTCAATGCCCCAAGGTGGGTGTCAAGTTTGACATGTCCAAGTGACGTGTCCAGTGAGAACTGACATAGTGGTAGCAGGGCATATTTACAGTGTAAATGCATGTGTCCAGTGTGTTGTGTCCGAGAGCTTTGTGTCCAGTTTTGGACACGACACAAGCTCAAAATGTGCTCAGTGAGTAGGGGTTAGGTTTAGCTAGGTCTAGGCTAGAATTTGGTTCAAAAACATTTGGAAAACAGTGTGTATATTTTCATGTGACAGTGAGCTATTTACACTAAAAATCAAGGATTTAACAAATAGGATACGTGTCCGATACGACACCAAACAAACCCTAAAATTCACCAAACCTAAAAACAGAGCTAGGGTTTACCTAGATGCATGCAATTGTGAAGAAAAACACTATATTAACAAGGTTTAGGAATAATTACCTCTTGGTGCACAAAGTCTTGAATTTTACTAAATGAGGGTGTGTATCCTCCAACCTCAACTTTTCCTTGCTTGATGAAACTTGAGTAGCACACTTCCCTAGGCTCCCTTAGATTGTAGGTGACCTAATGGAGAAAACTAGAGGTTCAAAGCTTGTGTAATGAGAAAGTTATGGTCAAAAGAGTGGAAGGTTTTTCTAGGTTTTTCTTGGTTTTGATTTCATGTAAAATGATCATGAATAAATGTGGAGGGGTTAATATAGGATGGTGGGCTGCCATGGGGGAGGGGGGGGGGGGGTAGGGTAGATATTTAGGGCTCCTTTCCACCTTGCTAACTTAGCTTCTAAGTCTTGGACCAAGTAGATATTCTAGGTTTTATGAAAAATATCTATAAAGCAAATATCTAAGATATTTCAATCCTAAGATATTTACAACATAAAGTAAATACCTACACTTAGTCTTCTAGGTTAGTTGCTAATCCCTAGATTAGGCTAAACTAGGTTAGGGACTATCAAGTCACTAATCAAAAGTCCATGAATAGTAAAATCTCCCTAATCCTACTTAATTCCTAGAAATTTACCAAAATACCCCTTAGGCTAAAACCACAATTTTTGATGTTCTAAACTTATGACTAGGCTCACATGATCATGGTTAGTCTCTAGGACAAGTAACTCTAAGGTTACACTAGGGTTTCATAACCAAATCACAAAGTCATAAGTCATGACTTAGAAAATGGTTTAACTTAACTAAAATCACCAGAAAATCATACCATGACTAAAATACCACTAATAAATAATAAAAATAATAAATTTTCAAAAATACCCTAATTTTAGAAAACTGGGTCTTACAAGTCTACCCTCCTTAGAGAAATTTCGTCCTCGAAATTTAGATGGTCGTACTCCTCCTGGGTCAAACCCTCAACAATCAAAGTCAGAGTTACTACTTAGCAGCATACAAGGTCAACAAGTAAAATATGGGTAGTAGACCTATACTGGGTCATGTCCAATAAATTGGACTGGCAGGTTTAGGTCAAGGGTGTCCTCAATTTAAATTGGAATCAAAAGTAACTCTATGGGATAATTTAGGATGAAGTCTTGTGTCAGGAAAGTCGTACTAAGCAATTGAAGTATAAAATGGTGTGTCTTAGTGGGATACTAAGGTCATGGGTGTAGGTTGTCAAGTCTAGGTCATGCCTGTGAAATTGGTTTTGAGAAAACAACTAGTCTTGTGCTCCTAATTTAAAATATAGTTCGGTTTGGGTGGAGTTTAAACTAACCTAAGTCGAGGGTTTGCTGTCCTATTTCCAGTTTCTGTAATGTTCCAGTTTTGAAAAAAATGAATTTTGATTGTATATTAATGTTGATTTTTACATATAATGCTATGTTATTATTAGGTTGACATGTTGTATATATGTATGTGTGAGTGTGGGTCAAATTTAGGGAGAAATGGTGGTGTGTGTGTGTGTAGTTGTATATATACATATGTATGTATATATGTATCCTCTGTGTGTGTGTTTGGGCCAGGTTTGGTTCCAGAATTTCTGGGAACCATGACCCTCCCCTTCTCAGTCCAGACCTCTCTCTCACTGTCCCTCTCTCTATTCAGTGTCTCCCCTATTCTCTCTCTCTATATGATTCTCTCTCTCTCATTATATCTCTATATATATATTATATATATATAGTATATATTGTATTAGGTAATATATACATACATATATATGTCTATATGTTATATAGATGTGTATAAATATAAGTTATATATATTTGGGTATGGGTATATACATATTGACCCCTATATATAGGTATAATGTATAGACCCTATTATAGGTGTAAACCTATGAACCCTATAGCCTTGACCTAGGAATGCTAACCTATGGGCTATGATACTAGCCTATGGCCATTAGGCCTAACCCTCATTGACTAGTAAACCAAGACTTAGCTAGTTTGACCCCAATTGACTAAGTGTTGACCAAGGTCAACCTTAGGTCAAATTTGAACTAACTTAACCTAGTTTTGACTTAAATTAACCTAGAATGACTAGTTTGACTAACCCTAACTAGTTTAACATTGTTTGACCTAACTTGGACTAGTTTGACCAGTTTGACTTTTAGTGTTGACCAAGGTTGACCAAAGTCAACTATAGGTCAAACCTTGACCTAATTGACCTAGAATGGACTTAGATGGACTCTAAATGACTTGGTGACTAAGGTTAGACTAAACCCTAGACTGTAAACTAGTTGGTTAGGGTTTTGACCTATATAAGGGTATTATTGTAACTTGAGTTATATGGGTAGTCCCATGTAGATGAAGATATATGGGGTTAAGTGAGATAATAGGAGTTGAGTCTTGATTTGAGATAGAGTATGGGTTAGCTTGATTATAGGATTAGGGTTGGTATTGTACTATATGTATTTATGTGTGGTATACTTTGTATAGGTAATTGTAGTATAGTATCTTAGGTATCCTAAGACAGGTTAGCCTATGTTTGGTTGTGAGTTAGCCTTATAGAGTTTGACTGGATGTTGACCATTAGTCAAGATTAACCTAATTACCTGACTGACTAGTCTTTGTTTGACCAATACCTTAGTTGGTCTAAGTTTGACTTAGACTTGACCCAGATTGATCATGTTGACTAGTATTTGACTAGTTTGATTAGAGTGTTGACCAGGAGTTGATTTTAACCTAGATTAGACTTGTTTACCCTTGTTTGACCTTGTATGACTTAGTTTAACTTCTTGTAACCTAGTATGACTTAATTTGACTTAGTTTGACTGTAGTGTTGATCAAGTTTGACTTTGACTTAGATTGGCTTAGAATTCATATAGATTGCATCGTAGATTTTATTTACCTTCATTTTGGACATGTCATAACTGTATTGCTCTATTTTAGGACATTGTGACCTTGGTACAGACATCTGATATTACACTACTCTTTCCAGAGTAACAGGCGAGTACATTCTCTGATAATTCTCTCATTTATTTGTCGATTACTGTATTTCAGTTCTAGTTAGTTCTATGTGATTCTCTGTATCAACACGTATGGATATTTCTGGATTCATGTATGCGACACATACCTTACTTACTGATCTCTATTACTGGAATCACTGGAATCATTCCGGAATCATTTCTGGAATCATCATGTATTGGCCGGACTCATCTCAATTTTTGTGTCTTGTACTGGATTCACTTGCTGGGCGGGAAAATATTGAGTAAGACATGTAGACATACCCCAAATCCGGAATCTCCTACTAGAATCTACTGGAAGCATAGCCACCTCTTGCCTGATCAGTGAGAGATGTGCCTGATACCTACAGTCGTTTACATGTCGACCTCGGTATTTTAAAACACACTGTTAGATCATAGTTGGACTCACCCTGGTTTCATTGATCACTGTTGGACTCATCTTGTACTGGAAATTATCTGGTATCAGATTATATGGACTGGACTCATACTGGGATTACATTAGACTTATATCGTACTGTCTGGACTCACACATGATATTCTAGTTCAGTTAGCTTTTATTACAGTCTTCATTGCCATGATTCTTCTCTTGTTTTAGTTACCTTTCTTTTCTTGTATCTTACTGTGTCTCTGTGCCATCATTACCTGCATAGAACTGCCATGCTCATCAATAAAACTGTCTATAACTGCTTTATAGTTCTTTGTCATTTACTTGGGTTTTTCTTGATGAGTTGTACTCGTTCCCGTCCTGATTGGACCTGTTGAAAATATTACAGATGATAATCCTGAGGACACATGCCTGCTTACCATGGACCTGGCGAGGGATAGCTACCTTTGGTTCTGACTCTCAGGAGTGATTCAGGAGATTAGCTAGTAGACTACTTTAGCTTTCATGTTTTGGCTTGTTGTATTAAAGTTAAGAGATTGAGTCTGTATTAAGTTGGTTTGAGTATTGGATTATTTCAGTTAGTTGTTGTTGTGTTAATTCCTTAGGTATAACTTCTGTGTTATCTTTTCGTGCTTAGACTGTGTTGAGTAGATCATACCCTTTACTTGCCCTCCATTCGGAGCTGATATCTGGACAAGTACTTTTATATTCACTGCATGAGATTAGTTAGCAACTAGAACAGCTTACTACCGTCGACATGCGGCGTAGGCTGGACGTAACCACTTCTCGTTGCCCCTATACAGGGTGCGGGTCGTGACAATTGACACTGAGCTAGATTTTGTTTTGTATAGTCAACTTCATGTTCATTTTGATAAAGCGTCGGGGGCGCCTTATAACTTTATCTTATATGTTCTATATTCCTGTTTATTGCTTGAATGTTTGAGACATAACATATTCTGTGAGACCATAGGATAATTGTATTGTAATACATACCCCTTGTTCAGGTACAACCATAGTCGTATTGCGAATATGATATCTACCAAAGTGCGTAGTTGTCAAGTTATACCTCATTTGCCGTATTTCGATACTGGACACACCACTAATATATACCCTATATTATTCATGTGGATGCTTCTAAGATACAGAACATCCTACAATTTTAGTCTCCATATATGTATTATATACCATGGACACAATGCTTCTTCCAGCTAATCTTGTGATGCAAAAATACGGGATGAGACATAAAATTTCTGAGGAGCCACCCTGTTTGAGTCGTAGTAGAGCCAATGTAGCTCTCTGATTCCTGGATGGAATTCCAAATTCGAAACATACTGCGTGGCACACTTGTCTCAACAGATGTCACATATGACAGAGGGTAAGTTATTGAATAATTAGTTATAAACTTTAATTAATTACGAATGTGTTATGTTCATATTTTGTTGAAATTATACAACACTCGAGAATAACACTTACATGCTTTTTGTAGAAACCCCATCGTATAAACGACTGAGATTATGGATTTGAGGACCTACCGGTTCCAACATCAAGCTATATTTGATTCTAGCTTGAGTGAGTTTTATGCATGTGACACTGGGATGGTACGTGTTTTTTTATTTATTAATTTAATCAATAATAGATTTTATTAGATATTTATACGATTTATAAAATTTTCAGCATCCTAGAGTTCAACACACGCTCCAAAACCAGAAAGTAATATGATTCGAGCGATTATACAAGAACTTGTGGATCATCTGGGAGTAGGGCAAGCGTCCTCGATACCACCATTATATTATCCTGCAGGAAGTGTTAGTTAGAGATGTACAAGCCTCCATAAGGTTAGGTAAACTATCACAAGCATACCATGTCAGACTAGCGAAGGAACTTCACGGCAGAGTACGTATGCGTGAGCGTTCGGCTTATTTTGTTTCAGCGGAGACGAAATAGTCAAAAAGGAATAAACCAAACTTCTAAAATTGAATCCAAACCACAAATAAATAAAAAAATCGAAACCGAATGAACCGGTAATCAATTACATTTGTTCAGTTGGGCAATTTTTATTGATTAATGGGCCGAACACAAAATTAGATGTTGCAGTTAATTTATACTAAAAATATATATAATTTTTATGCATACATATGTTGTATACTAGTTATTGAATTACCAAAGTTGGATTTTAATACACATACATAAAAATACTTTTTTAAATATACATATATTTAATCATGAAATGTGCATAAAACTGAGGATGATTATATAATTCATTAGAGAGATCCAAAATCCAAAATCGATTGAGAAATTTTAATCTTTTCAAAACCAAAATCAAACAAAAATATTTCAAACAAAACCAAAGAAAAAGATTTGAAGAGTTTGGCAGGGGCCGCGCGAACGCAGGCCCCCAGTGCAACAAATTATGACGTTCACTCTCCCACTTGGGAAGATGATAGGCTAGCACCCCTCCAGAGTGCAATGGAGGCCACTGTCCTAGGCCTGGGCATTCTTGATCACCCAAGGACCCCGTCCAGGTAAGTATATTTTAATGTTGGACAATGGCCTCTATTTATGAGCAGCTCTTCCCTCATCCTCTGCGCCCATCCGATGTGGGACTAAAGAGAGAGAGAGAGCAATGCTTTTGTGTCTCGTTTGTCTTCTTTTCAATTGTTTCTCCCTTTGTAGATCAGCAAAGCCACACAACAGAAACAATCATTATTTATGTATGTCTCTCTCCAATCGCCAACACTCGTATACACAGCCTCCCCATAGCCATAGGAGGAAGAGGAAGAACCTGGGAACGATAGTCATATCATTCATATAGGTAAGGTAGCCAATCAATCGCCAACATTCAATTTCCTTCCTACATATAAACTTGACACATTTAGAAGAATAATAGGTCCTCAATGACAACTTAATATGTATGGATCAACTTCCACACAATATATAACCTCTTCAATTTTCATCCTCTTGCTATCAACATAGCTGTCACATGTATGTCCCATTTTAACAAATATAAACCTGGCTGTACATCCAATTATGTGTAAACCGAATCAATTTCTTTTTACAAAATTAGTATTCCATTTTTCAACCGAAAACCGAAATTAAAAAAAATCGAAACTAGCCATAACCGAAACCAAAGTTTATCCCGTCGGACTATTTTTTATTGTTTACATAATTGAAACTCAGGGTATTTACATAATTGAGTAAGCCTTATTTAGTTTTAGACTGAAAGAGAAATCTAAAGCCGAATAATTTTTCTAGTATTTTCAAAATCGAATCTGAACTGAATATTTTTCAACTGATTCAAAATAGTCAAAACCGAACTTCTAAAAACCAAAAGCGAATCAAAATTAGTCCTAACCGAAATCGAACTGTTAATCAATTCCGTTTATTCGGATTGTTCGGTTGGACTAATTTTATTGTTTAATGAGCCGGACCAAAAATTTAAATTGTAGTTAAACTATATTAAAATTATATATATATATATATTATATATAATATATATATATATATATATATATATATATATTTGAAAAAAGGTAATTCCATTGATGATAAAAAGGGTACAAAAACTTTACAAATGCCCGTGCATCAAAAACTGCACATCAGCTTCAATGTTATATATATATATATATATATATATATATATATATATATATATATATATATATATATATATATATGTTCGCTATATTTCAAAGTTAGACCCAAAGGTGAACTAGTTAAATTACAAAATTGGGCCTTAAAAAAACTCATAGACCCAAAGTCGGACCAGAATTGGACTTATGGGTAGTCTATCCTAGCTATTTTCCTTATTCTGGAAGCATTGTTGATGGTTGTTTCAACATCCGGGGACGTCTGCGGAAGTCCCACTATTGTTGCTTTACTTGGTTTGAGGCTTTCGCCTGCAGGACATCATCAGATCATTGCCTTACCCCGAGGCAAGTATACCTTGCCACTATGTCATTTCTTTTGTTAATTTCATATCTTGCTACTTTATTATTGTCTCGTAATTGTGCGTCCGAGTATAACTCTGGGTGCAACCAACGAGATACGTTGGTCGTTACAGTTAGCCTACTCCATTAGAGACCACCCATGTACTGCAGAGCGGATACACTAGTATCTCGTTGGACCCTGACACATGCTTGGACACGATGATTGATACACGTATCACCGCATTCGATTGATCATCCGTGCGGCCAGTACCTGCGACAGTATAGTTCATGCTAGATGCTTTCATTATGACATATTTGTTAGTCCCGGGGCTTGATCAAAGATGGTAGACTCGATGTCGAGATCAGAGGTTCAACAAACGTTCACCTTCTGATTATTCTCGAGATCCAAGAGGAACTCTATAATATGAATCTGATTACAAAAGCAACAATAATCAGAAAGTAAATCTCACGTTCTTCCTTGCAATCGCAGTTGCAGACGGACAAAACTTAGTTACAACTCAGATGAAGGAGAAAAAAGAAGAAAGAAGAAAAGGAAAGGTTCTTGCTGGGGTGATTAAGATCACCGTTGCTCAAAGCAAGATTCGCCCCACCACGATCTGCTTCCAGGAACCAGCAAGTTCACGAAGAACTTCTGGAACGCTCGTAAGTCAAAATTTGAGACTTGAACGGGCTTCCTGGACTTTATAGACTCCCTTAACTCTCTTCTTGGTGCATCTTTCAAAGGAGGCCAAGGGGCTCTATTTATAGAGTGGAGTTGAGACTTCACCTCTTCTCCTATCCGATGTGGGACTAAAATACCAATACTAAAAAATAGAGTTTGATATTTTAGATCATCCCACAATCAGCATAGAAGTGTGCCAGTCCACGCCTACCCCCCGAACACTTCCGTGCATGCACGAGACATCCTGGAGTCCGTATCCTAGTCTGTGTCCGCACAATAAAAATCAACTTGCATCCTTGTTGGATTTAATCCTTTCTCCTTCTAGGAAAATACTCCCACATGGCACAAACTTGTGCCCCACTACACCTCATGTGCACACCTCAACACAAGCAATGCATTATATTGAGATACTCACCATTTGGTGTAGCCGATGTGGGACTATCTTTTTTAGTCCAAAGGCAAAAACACCAACAATTCCCCACATATCTCAATATATGGGTTGAGCGTTCCCCACAGTGACTGTCCATCATGTATTAGGAGAGATGTCGCTACGACTTGAATCTTCCCGCATAGGTTAAATAACAGCATGATACAAGAAAGGACTAGCCTTGAATTCTGCACCATAACTACAATTCTTTCTACTCACATAATGACATCAACTGTGCTTCTGGCTGCACATTGAAGGTCTTGTGCCAGCCTGGTTTTAGTGTATAACTTTTGGGCGTCTACAAGTTTACCCTCAAGAGACGGCCTGATATCTCTGTCCATACACTATAGGTGAGTTCTTTATAAAGAGTCATGGCATGAAGCATTGTGCTTCTTTGCGGTGCTACGCCGCTATGACATGGCTTAAAGTCGAGGCTTTACCCCACCTGGACACCTCATCGTAGTGTCATACTACTGTAGAATGAGGTCACAAGCCTCTTTGTAGTGCCAAACTACCCAGCATAAAGTCTTGCGCTTCCGTGCGGTGTTACGCCGCTATGACATAGCTCGTAAAGCCGAGGCTTTATCCTACTTGGTACCTCTTCGTGGTGTCATGCCACTGTAACATGAGGACATCGTCCTCTTTATAGTGCTGTCTACCTCTCTTTACTACGATTATCATACAACATTAGGCTACCTGCCTATTTGCGGTGCTACTCCGCTGTGACTTGGCTTGCAAAGCCGAGGCATTATCCCTACCTGGGAACCTCATGGTGAAGTCATCCCACTGTAGCATTGAGTTACACTCCTTGTAGTGCTGCGCTACCGTGCTTCCGGTAAAGGACTCCAGGCATTCACTCTGCCTGAGAACTCATTAAGGCATTTAAGCCAACCTTTCCACAGGATCTGTTTTCCGTAGAAAATAACAGTAGACAACAGTGGTTGTAGGTCCGTAACCTCTTCATGTCACAGAGGACAAGTACCCACCGTTTCTGATATTCTTCTGGTTAATAGTCCTCCCTTGAACCAAAAGCTAGATGCTTAGTAGATTTCTCTTTAAACTAATAGCATAAAACTTTATGGTAGGAATGTAATAACCCAATATTAGAATGCCTTCAAGCCTATTTTACAAGCTGTGTCATCGACCAGCTGGCGCTTGAGGCCCTTGGTGAACGGATCCGCCAGGTTCTCCTGACTCCGAACATCAATCATTGCAATGACACCTCTCTTAATGAGATCGTTCACTGCCCTGTGCTTCAACCGCACAGTTCTCTTCTTTCCGTTGAAGAGATCATTCGATGCCACTGTAAAACTCCTAAATTTCTACTATATTTTTTATCGATTTTGGTACTGATTTAAAATTTTTGTATTGTACGTCGCGTAGTCGTATTGTACTTCGTGCACGAAATTTTATTTTTCATTTTGCTCGACGAGTGCGATTATGTGCGAGCGTACATATTTTTGAAAATATTTTTTTTCTATTTTTAAAGTTTCAAAATAATATACATAATAATTATTTTGTTATCGTTCCAAATTTTTTCAAGTTTGTTATTTTATTTATAAAGTCTTTCATTTCTCATAATTATTAATAATAAATAATATTTTTATTGTATGCTAGAAAAACATAATTATGAGAACATCATTTTGTACCTACATATATATTTCGTAATTATTTATTAGTCTATTTCAAATAAAAATCTAATTTTTGAGATTTATTAATATTAATATTTTATTATTCAAAAGATATTTAAAAATATTTATTATTTTCGAAATTATTATTATTGGTATTTTGAAAAATATATTTGGAAGTTATTGTGGCCATTTAAATCTTGATTTAATTTTTGGATTTATTTAAATAGTTAAATATTTGAAAATTTGATTTATCCCATTGATTTTAAACCAAGAATTTAATTAGATTTAAATTTGATTTGTATTTGGATATTGGATTTAAATTGATTTAAATTAAATTACGAATGTCTATTTTGGGTTTAAACAAATCCTAAACTTTATCTTATTGAGAATTCCCACATCCTATAAATAGGCAGGTACTCCTCCAATTTATTATTCTCCATCCACAACAAATTATTCCACAAATATTCAACGGTGCAGTGCATCGTGTCCGTGCAACCCAAGCCTCGTGTATCGTGTCGGTGTCCAAAAATTTATTCCAATCTTTACATATACAAATTCACCTCTTCCGTGTCGGACACCTCCCGACACAATCAAATTCTAGTCTAAATCCCTGACTCATCCCTTCCCAGATCGAGAGCCATCCCTCCCTCCGCCAAGCCGCACTCCCAGCCAACCACGCCGTGGAACCACCGCAGCGACCCGCCCCCGGCGTGACCACCACAGCCACCAAATTAATCACCAGCACCACCGTCACCAAAACCACCACCGCCAACATAGTCATCGGCTACAACCACCACCACCTGTCCCCGCCAGCACCCGCGTGGCCACAGCCGAACCGCCCCGCACCACCGCGGCCACTGCAGCAGCAACCCTCCCGACAACCCCAGACCATCACCATGCCAAAAAATCCCCAAAATTAAACCCTAACCTAAAACTTACCCCGTCGGCGCCGACCACCGTAGCTCCGCCGGCCTTCCCTTTCCCTCGCCGCGCCGCTCCGCTTCCTCCGCCTTCGCGACCGGAGCGCAGCCCACTCCGGTGAGATCGTCACCTCCGCCCCGCCGAACCCCGGCCATCTCGGCCAAGCAGCGCCGCGCCCCCTCCTACCCTTCGTCGGAAACCCCTTTTCCGCCTCCGCCCTCCGTGAGCCGTACAGCCATCAGGGCCAGTGTCGAGCTCCACCCATGAACCCCTCCGCCGTGCGCCTGGCCACCCACTCCGTCGAGCCCGATCCCGCTCTCTCTCCGTCATGGCCTACTTCCCAGCTCTGACCGCCTCCACCACGCGCCGCCCTAGCCCGCTAAACCCGCCGCCGACGAGCCGAGACCTCCGCGCGCGAGACCCCTCCTTCTTCCCCGAGCTCCCTCTCCGTCACCCGCTCCCCTCTCCATTCCCCTCCGCGCGCCCGCTGCTCTCTCCGCCGGCCCCCGCTCTTCCTCCTCATCGCTCTCTCCACGCCGCTCGCCGACGAGCTCGGCCGAGTTTCCTCCCCCGTCGCCTCCTTCACTCTTCTGCTCCCTCTCACCCTCTCGTTTCCTCTCCAACTCTTTGTTGTTGTTGTTGTTGATTTTTTTTGTTTTTTTTTTCTCTGAGAAGCTTTTTACTGAGGGTTCTCCTCGAAAGAGGAGAACCAGCTGTCTCCTTTTTTTATTTTTTTTGTTTATTTATTTTCTTTTCTTTCTGTTTTTGTTAAACATTATTATTATTATTATTATTATTATTATTATCATCATTCTGTTTATTATTATTATCTTTATTATTATTATTATTATTATTAATATCTATGTCTCTTTTATATATAGTACATAATTGGTTAGATTAATTACTAGAACTATTGATATTAATATTGGCATTTATACTATTAATATTTGTTATTATTATTTAGTATAAAATATTTCTAAAATTAATTTATAAAATATATATTATTTTGCTTGGGCCGTTTATGTCACGACCCGCACCCTAGAGTAAGGGGACGAGAAGTGGGTACGTCCAGCCTAGCCGCAGTGTCGGCGATAGAACGATGTCCTAGGTCACAACATCTAACAATATATAATGCCAAGCAGTTTATACTCCCCGAATGGGGATGACATAGCAGAATGTAAACTCAATCACAACTAAGGAAGAAGAAGTAACGATATGATATAGAATCTCAAAATGAAGTACAGATAATCAGAAGAGTCTAAGTGTCTAAGATAACATCTCAGTAAACATTCCGAAAACAAAGTCTCAACTACAGAATATGAAGAATATATACATCTCAAAACAACAACTGAAAGTCAAAAACAATGCTGAAAAAAGATAAAGCCTAGCTGTCTAGCCTAGACTATGGGAGTAGTATCCTGAACTACAGCTGGGTCCTCCAGAGGCCAGGTCGCAGGTGTCGTCTAAGCCTGCTCCGTAATAGGTGGTGCAAAGGGCCTCATCCTCATCCTCTGTAATATTTTCAACAGGTCCAGTCAGGACAGGAGCGAGCACAGTACATCTCATGCAGTTCATATCAAGGCAGGAAATATAAAGCAAGCAATAGAGTAAGATACATGAAACGCTGTAAGAAGATGTACATGAAAACAGGAGATATTTGATAACTGGAAATATACATGATAAGTAAGAACTTTAAGTGACTATGATGTAGAGTACGAGATGGCATGTAATTGGCTTAGGTTGTACATGATGTACATGAGTGAACATGTGGGACATCAGCCAATAAGGCTGATGTGTACATGATAAAATATGAAAAGTAACAGAATGAACATGATGGGTAAATCACATGACCATTTATACTCACCCCTACCCACAATCAATACACAAGGATCTATTCAAGTTACGTTACGTACAAGATGTTTTGGTTACACAGGAAACACATGAGGAAACATGAGCGTACATGAAAGAACATGAGAGTACATGAACGTACATGGAAGAACATGAGAGAACATGAGTGTACATGAATAACGCAGAAACAAGGAATACATGATGTACATGAAACACATGTCATAAATCCGATGCACCCGCTAAGGGGGATAACATCCCAAGAAGAATCCGTATAGTACCAATCCGTGATGATAACGTGACAGCATCAAGTAAAGTAATCTAGAGCGAGAATATAAATCGTGACAAGTATGAAACGATCAGAGAATGTACTCGCCTGATAACTGAATGTCCGAAGAGGATGTACTGCCTGAGGAGAGGTGTCTGTCTCCTAATCAGAGCAACACAAGTCACAATGTATTCTAAATAGTAAAAATGAAGTTTACTATGCATACTACATAATTCTAGGTCAACCTGGGTCAAGTCAACTCTTGGTCAACCATGGTCAACTATACTAGTCAACTAGGTCAACTAAACCATTCCAAGTCTAAAACTAGACTAATAAGTCATTCTAGTCAATCTAGGCCTAACCAATCTAGTTTAGAACCCAATTACAAACACAAGCCAAACCAAGCTAAGCTAATCACTATCTAGGCATAAATGCATATAACATAGGAATCTCAACTTACACATTATATTCACATATTTATACACACTAGCTATGTAGGCTATTCCTACATTAAATTACAATTCACATTGGTTGCATGTATATTATTACATATATATACATGTGTACACATAAAGAGTTTAGAGAGGGAAACCTACATAGTGTAGTGTGTGTATGAGGGTTTGGTGTACCATGTAAATGTATGTGTGTGTGTGTAGGAGTGGTGAGTGTGTGTGTGATATACATGAGGACAGTAGGTAGTAATGTATCTCAGTTTTCAAGTTAAGGTTATAAATTGAAATGAATACTCAGGTTACACATTTTCTGGAATAGGCAAATGACAGTTCAATGTTTATATATGAAAACTGATATTTCATTTACAATTGGAAGTGATGAAGGATAGGTAATTACATATGTGTATGAGCATATATATGTGTGAGCATGTGTGTGTGTGTGTGTTAGAATTAGGATACATGTGTGTGTGAGGGTTAAGCAATAAGAGGACAAGTATACAATCTAACTCCCTGTCAAAATCAAGCCAAGCCACACTCAATTGAATGAAATCTCAACTCAAATTCAGAATTCATATTCCACAAGGATGGTTCCACTTAACAAGATTGTTCTCAGAGGTGAATCATGATATACCTAATATTCAGACAATTCACGATACAATACCAATAAAGATGCTCATTGATTTCTATTGGATCACATATTCACTTAGCGGCTATTCCCCAATGCCACTTTATGGTTGAATACAAACATGCTCTACTGTACAGCAATAATAGGCACATGAAGTTCTAATGTCACCCCTAACAAATGTCTATTAGCATGGTCATTGATGCCATGTTCCCAAGGCCTTAAATTGAGCAATCATTTCTTCCTCATTACATTTCAGTTTTCAGTACACAGGTTTTCATAACTAAAACTCAGTTTTTCTATATACAAAGAAACTCAACATTATCAATATATTCTCAGATAAACATTATCACATTCTCAGTTATTGGGACATTCATTCAAATGGAAATAACAACAACCAACATATATTTACACAACCTAAATTCTAAACTAACCTAACATTAATCTCAGTTTTATCACATTGAAAACTCAGAATTTGAATAACTGAACTCAGTTTCCTTTGTCAAGGAAAGGGAATACCCATACTTACCAGTTTTCATTCATTCTCAGGAATTGAGTTTAGAACCCAACTCCTCATTTGAAATCCATATTACAAACCCCAACATGCATACATATGAACCTATCTATGTACACTGATAACTCAGACATGTTAATCATGTTTTAACATCATAATTAACATTGAATTAACAATTTGAATATCATTTGAATTCTGAAAAAAGAAGAATTAATATGGTATCAGTCCATACATCTCGAAAACCATGCATCCCATTGTCCAAATTCCATTTATGAATCATAAACCCTAATCTATCATGCAAAACTAATCTAGCACGTAGTAATACATATGTAGGATCAATCAATATGACAAAATCATTAATTAACAGTTGGAAAAATGGAAATGAACTCAGTGAAATGACAGAACTGAAACATGTATCAGTTCTTATGGAACTTTACATTCGATCAACCAAACACAATAATTTTATAGAGTAAGGGTTGGCAAACAATGTGTCATGCATACACGTGTCAAACATGGTGTTTGTGTCCAAACAAGTGGACACAAACGTCCAAAACACAAATTACACTGAATGTGATAACACTGCACAGGCAGCGTGCACGTGTTCACCTAGGCCTAGGACACGACACAGGTTCCACTGTCTCGTAGTCACGTGTACAGGTTATCCTAGGGTTGGTCTAGGGTTAGGGTAGCCTGCACAGAGTCCACGTGTCCTCAGGACACGCACGAAACACCGTATCAGTCGAGAAAAACTCGACTGATACACGTGCACAGTAAGCGTCGGCAGCGATGCAAGTGTCTCGTGGACACGACACGCCACGTGGGGCCTCGTGGTTATGTCCACGTGTAGCCCACTTGTTGGGCTACACACTCGTGCAAACACGAGTGTCCAAGTGTCGTGTCCGCGCGACACGACGCGCGCGAAGACGGCTCTGTGCGTGTGTGCACTGTCAGTGTATGACCAGTGCACGTGTCCTCGTGTCCTCGATACGACACAAAATTTTCTAAAATTAATTATAACATATATATTATTTTGCTTGGGCCGTTTAGAAGTTCCATATTATTATTAAATATTTTATCTATTTTAATAGACTATCCTAAAAATTATTGTTTGACAAAAATGAGCTTTTCAAATAATTATCTAAATTTTTGACCAGTAAAACAGTTTCTACCTAAATTGCATTCCTACAAACTTAAGAGTTTTCTGTGAACACAGTTTCTTTTATATTTTAATATTTACCTAAACACTATTTTTAACTTGCAAAATATAAGTTCTCATTTATTTAAAATAGTTCCTAAAATCATATATATTATTTATCCAAATTCTATCGATTAATCTCATGTCCAAGACTAAGCCCATCATCCTATCCCTTTGCCAATTCTGGACTACCTTATGACCACCCTAACTAAGTTGACCGTCCTGGACACGATGGAACTGTCCGTGCCATCATCCGAGGTCACCATGCATAGTTGTTGCACTAAAGTCGCAGTTCATGCCAGCCTGATCAATGCAATACACCAGGCGTCCTACCAGGCAAGACACCTTGCCTTTACTGTTTAATTTCTTGCTCAAATATCATGCATGTTCTTTTTTACTTATTCTAGAAATATAAACTGTACTTGCAAATTAGTATATTTTAGTTGCATTTGGCCTAGAGTTAAGGGACTACCTTTGTTTGTGTCGCATTCATTGGCCCGACACTTGTGTATCACGAGTCACGAGTCTCATATAGATCTCGGACGTACGTATCGACTGGCCATCGGTGCGCACATGCCGTGCGATAGGCAATAACTGCTAAATAGTTATGGTTGTCTAGAAGACTCAGTGACTTAGCAGTTATTAGGGATGTCGTGATGTGGATTCAGCACGAGTAGTGCATGGGGAGGGTGAAGACAGTTATTAGGTGCAGGGGCTTTCACACCTTTATTTTTCTCTAGATGCCATTTGTGACTCAGTCGAGAGACTAGTGGCCGTGCATTTATTTACTTTTCTCTAGATGCCACTAGTGCCTCGGTTGAAACACAAATGTGCCGTATATTTACTTTTCTCTAGACGCCACTAGTGCCTTAGTTGAAACGCTAACGTGCCGTGTTTCTAGCTTCGGGAGCCCTTGTGTGGAACGTTGTCTTCAAATTATATTTTCACATAGAATGGTTAAGAACCTTTATCGGTTTAGTCATATATAATTTTCTGTTGAGCTAACTTTATTCAGTTTATGGCATGATATTATGTGTCTTGTTACGTCCCCTGAGGACCTGGTTATCTCGCCAGGTGTGTGCTATTGTCTTTCGTAGGTGTTCTAGTTCTAGCCGTGACCGACTCCATTTCTTCGAGGATGATTGTACTATGATCGTCTTTGCTTCGCTCGCCAAACTCATTTTTTTTTCATGTATTTTCTCTTACTTGTTGGCAGTGAATTTGTCTCCGCCCAACATATTGTATCAAGACAATTCTTTATCATTATATGATATCTTTTATTCATTTATTTTTGTGTGGATGAGATTAGTTATGGTTTTACTGCATTTACAGCTTATGTATCCATACGAGTCCTATGTACTTCGTATGAATACAGCTGGCATGTCTACGTTCCTAGTCCTACGTATTTTGGGACTGGGGCGTTACAGCCACCGTTGCAGACGCCTGGTTGTCGCAGTATATCGAAATTGCTGGTATCTGCGCCCCAACCACTGAAAGATCATACATGAGCTCCCGAAGCCACTCTGCTTCATCTGCTGCGATATCAAGTACAAAGAACTCAGATTCCATAGATGATCGCGAGAGCATAGTCTGCTTCTTCGACTTCTACGATATAGCTGCTCCACCTATTGTGAATATGAATCCACCTGTGGACCTTTCGCTCTCTAATTCTGAGCACCAACTGGAATCACTGAAGCCTTCCACTACCGGTGGATCTCCGCTGTAGTGCAGTACATATGTCTGAGTCTTTTTGATATATATCATAACCCATTTCACAGCTTTCCAGTGCTCAATACCTGGATTGCTCGTGAAATGACTCAGCATTTCCACAGCGAAAGCTATGTCAGGCATTGTAGCAGTAGTAGCATACATCAAACTTCCGATTATGCTTGCATACTCCAGCTGCCTGGCGCTTTTCCTTGAATTAGGCTTCAGTTTCATATCACACTTGTAAGGCGTATCGATCCCTGGAAGATCCTGATACCTGTAACGAGTGATCATCTTCTCAACATAATGAGACTGTGACAACGCTAGTCCAGTGTCTGTCCGGATGATCTTGAGTCCCAAGATAACATCAGCATCCCCCAAGTCCTTCATACTGAACTTCGTCGAGAGGAACTTCTTTGTCTCCGTGACACAGCTTATATCCGTACCTAGGATTAGCATATCGTCCACCTATAGACAAACGATGACTCCTCTTTCATCAGCAAACTTCGTATAGACACACTTGTCTGTTTCACTGACCCTGTAGCCATTTGGCCTTATGACTTTGTCAAACTTCTCATGCCACATTTTGGGAGCTTGCTTTAAACCGTACAGAGATTTCACCAACTTGCAGACTTTGTCTTCAAGACCTTTGACGACAAACCCTTCTGGTTGTTGCATGTAGATCTCTTCGGTCAGCTCGCCATTCAGGAATACCGTTTTCACATCCATCTGATGTATCACCATCTTATGTATCGTATCATTGCGTGAGCAATCAACATTCTGATGGTGGTCATCCGAGCTACTGGAGCATACGTGTCAAAGTAGTCGATCCCCTGCTTCTGAGAAAACCCCTTTGCCACTAGCCTGGCCTTAAACTTGTTAATGGTTCCATCAGCTTTTATCTTCTTCTTGAAGATCCATTTGCATCCGATGGGTTTTGCTCCTTCAGGAAGATCAACCAACACCCAAATGTTATTTGAAGTGATGGAATCAATTTCATTGTCAATCGCCCTCCAGAAAATCATCTCTGGTCTTCATCGCCTCATCATAGGTAAGCGGATCTGCTTCCACATGATAGGTGATGAAGTCATCTTCGAAGTTCTTCGGCCTTCTCGCTCGCTTCGACGACGGCTCAGCGAGTTCTGGTTCAACCGTTGTTTCAACAACAACATCTTCTTGGACTACTTCTTTATTGAAAACTTTAGTTTCTTGCGCACCCTTATTGTTCTCCGATTTATCCGTAAGAACAATATTCTTGTGCCTTTGTAAATTGTCTTCACGAGATTCGATGATATGATTTGACTCAATATCAAGAAATCTTCGAGCATCACTCTTCTCGGCATACCCCAAGAAGATCATCTTCATAATCCTAGTCCCTAGCTTCTGAATCTTCAGATCTTGGAGCTTCACATAAGCCAGAGACCCCCACACTCGAATGACATTCAAGTTAGGTCTGACTTTGAACCAGTGTTCATGAGGAGTTACGTTCGAAGTTGCATACGGCACTCTATTTAGAATAAAAGTGGTCGTCAATGCAGCTTCTCTCCATTAGCATTTAGGAAGACCCATAGTTAGCAGCATTGAGTTTATCATTTCTGTTAACGTTATGTTCTTCCTCTCCGCTATCCCATTATATTGAGGAGAATACGGAGCAGTAGTCTCATTGATGATTCCATGTTCTTTGCAGAACGATGTGAATTCATGAGACCTATACTCTACATCTCAATCACTTCTGAGTAGTTGTAGATCGGTTTAACGTTCAGCTTCAGCCCTGAAGTCTCTGAACTACTCGAATGTTGCATCCTTCTACTTGAAAAGTCATACGAACATGTACTTCAAGAAACACTTCGAACCGACCTCTGTGGAGAATTGATAAAAGTCACAGATATCTGAGTGTACTAACTCCAGATGATCAGTACTTTAGTTCAATCGTCTGAGCAGCTTCCCAACAGTCTTGTATCTGCACAGACCTTAAACTCCTTCACCTCCTTACCCCCATATTCCGAAGATAAGGTCCCGGTAGGACAGCTTGAGTCTGCTTCTATCATAGAATAACTCTCAGTCCACTCAATGAAGTAACTTCAACGCCATCAGCAGAAGTTCAAACATTTCTTCAGTACCGAACATCTTTTCGAAGCATGTTCCTCGCCAAGAAATTACCATCTGGCTAGTACGAATGTCCATCTTTTAAGTCTGTATCAGATAACAGACTTTCTGAGATCATATCGCCAAAAAATCTCTGGTACGTGCAACACGCATTTCAGTGTCCTTGTCGGTGGTTAATAACCACTGTCTCGATCTTCAGAACTTCTGCTAGATATATGTTCGCCATCGAGACCTTCGTCATAACATGGCTCGTCCTTGGTGAACAACTCCTTTGAGAGCACACATGGTCAGATGCACTAGTGTCAGACCACTAGTCAGCTACCATGTTAGATAACTCAACCTGTGCAACAATAGCAACTAAGTTAAGTAATCAAAATAACCAAGTTTAGCTATACCTGCTATTTTGGTTTAGGTTTGGATTTGCATTCACTCATGTAGTGGCCATTTTTGTCACAGTTGAAGCAAGTCACGTGGGACTTGGACTTCTGTTGCTTGAACGAAGGACCGTTCACTTTTAGATTAGTAGAGTCCTTCTTCTTGTGATGAGAAGCCACCTGCTTCCGCTTGAACTCTCTTGTCTGCACCAAGTTGGCCTTAGCCAGTTGTTTGGACAGAGAGTTCACCTTCTGTTGAGATTACATTTCGTCCTCAACGTGGATCTCTTGTAGAAGATATTCCAAGCCAATGTCCAGCTTCTTCCGATGCATTCTAGCATAGAAGTTGCTCCAACCAGCAGGAAGTTTCGAGACTATCCCTCCAACGACAAACTTGCCGACGAGGGGCATCTTCTCGTCATCTAACTTCTGGCACAACTTCAGGAATTCCTTTACTTGAGGTAGCATCGCCATCTCGTCTTCGAAGAGCCACTTGTGGTACTTCTCGACGATGAAGATTTTGGAACTGTTCTCATCATCTTCATATAGCTTACCCAAAGAATCCCAGGTCTCTTTGGCATTATCCTTCTTGGAATATGACTCAGCCAGAGAGTCTTCCATAGAATTGAGAATCAGCAGTTTACATATGCTGTTTTCTCTCTTCTATTTGCTCTACTTGACGAGTGCAGCAGCAGTAGCATCGGCAGTTCCTCCTTCTGGAATCGTCGGTTCATCCTCAATCAACACATGGCCCACGTCCACGAGTTGAAGATTAAGGGTGACCTTCCTCTTCCAGATTTGAAAATGTTCTCCGTCGAATTTCTCCAACTTGTTAAAACTGGTATCGATGAGAGAAGTACGAGATTTTTTCATCTACAAGGATCTTACTTTGAGATGTTAGTCCCGAGGCTTGATCAAAGATGGTAGACTCGATGTCGAGATCAGAGGTTCAACAAACGTTCACCTTCTGATTATTCTCGAGATCCAAGAGGAACTCTATAATAGAATCTGATTACAAAAGCAACAATAATAAGAAAGTAAATCTCACGTTCTTCCTTACAATCGCAGTTGCAGACGGACAGAACTGAGTTACAACTCAGATGAAGGAGAAGCAAGAAGAAAGAAGAAAGAAGAAAAGAAAAGGTTCTTGCTGGGGTGATTAAGATCACCGTTGCTCAAAGCAAGATTCGCCCCACCACGATCTGCTTCCAGGAACCAGCAAGTTCATGAAGAACTTCTGGAACGCTCGTAAGTCAAAATTTAAGACTTGAACGGGCTTCCTGGACTTTACAGACTCCCTTAACTCTCTTCTTGGTACATCTTTCAAAGGAGGCCAAGGGGCTCTATTTATAGACTGGAGTTGAGACTTCACCTCTTCTCCTATCCGATGTGGGACTAAAATACCAATACTCAAAAATATAGTTTGATATTTTAGATCATCCCACAATCAGCATAGAAGTGTGCCAGTCCACGTCTACCCCCCGAACACTCCCGTGCATGCACGAGACATCATGGAGTCCGTGTCCTAGTCCGAGTCCGCACAACAAAAATCAACTTACATCCTTGTTGGATTTAATCCTTTTTCCTTCTAGGAAAATACTCCCACATTGCACAAACTTGTGCCCACTACACCTCATGTGCACACCTCAACACAAGCAATTCATTATATTGAGATACTCACCATTTGGTTAGCCGATGTGGGACTCTCTTTTCTTGTCCAAAGGCAAAAACACCAACAATATTAGGCCCGGTACTGGGGATTGTCCGTATCATGGAGTCGACTTGCTCTAGATACATTGGATCGGGAGGACAGTTACTAGACGGAGGGGCTTCTATTGGTATTTGTTTTTAATAGGGAGGCGGTTTGGACGAACCCCACTGCGAGATGATCTCATGTTCGGAGAGTCCCATTCGTCGAAAGATGTTCTCATTGCATTTACACATAGTTGATAGAGCACCCCTGAGCTTTATGTATTTCATACCATAGTGGCTTGTATATCATGTTTCTTGTTGCATCCCTCTGACGAACTGGTTTTCTTCCAGGTTGGCTAAGTGGGATGGCAGAGTTCTTTGCCGGATATTTGCTGAGCACCCATGTCATTGCAGGTATTACTCTTCTTTAGTATTCATGTTTCATTTCTATATTCATACCTGCTTGATTTACGTAGTATTTGTAGGCTTTTTTGTCTTCGAGTCTACTCGGGCTAGTATAATTATTTGACTGCAGACTAGTATTCATATTTTCCTTTCTTTAAGTTTTTGTTATATCGATTGAGATATAGAGTGATATAGTGATAGTTACACCATTTAAACATTTTACAAGTATTCGAGTCGGATTAGAGTCTGGTTGAATACGTAGCTGGCCTATGCCACGTGGCTCGGTCTCGCATATTTTGGGACTGGGACGTGACAACAGCCGTAGCTGTATTGCGGAATATTGGTATATACCAAAGTGCGTAGTTGCTCGAGTTATACCCCTATTCGTCGTATTTCGATACTGGCACACCATGAATATATTACCCTATATTATTCATGTGGATGCTTCTGAGATACAGAACATCCTACAATTTTTTCTCCATATATGTATTATATACCATGGAACATAATGTTTCTTCCAGCTAATCATGTTATGCAAAAGTTCGGTATGAGACAGATAATTTCTGAGGTGCCACCAAGTTTTAGTCGTGGGAGAGCCAAGGCAGCTCTTTGATTCTTGGATGGAATTCTAAATTTGAAACATTCGACGTGGCATACTTGTCTCAACATATGTCACATATGACCAAAGGGTAAGTTATTGAATAATTAATTATTAAATTTAATGAAGTACGAATGTGTTATGTTCATATTTTGTTGAAACTATACAACACTCAAGAATAACACTTACATGCTTTTGTAGACTCCACCGTATATGCAACCGAGATTATGGATATGAGGACTACCGGTTCCAACATCAAGCTATATTTGATTCTAGCTTGAGTTTTATGCATGTGACACTGGTATGTTACGTGTTTTTAATTTATTATTTTAATCCATAATTAATTTTATTAGATATTTATACGATTTATTAAATTTAAAATCATAAAATTTTCAACGTTCTAGAGTTCAACACACGCTCCAAAACCCACGCTCCAAAACCCAGATAGTACGTAATACGATTCGAGCGAGTACAAGAACTTGTGGATCATCTGGGAGCATGACAAAATTGAAACCAAACTTCAAATAAATAAAAAAAATCGAAACCGAATGAACCGATAATCAATTCCATTTGTTCGGTTGGGCAATTTTTATGATTAATGGGCCGAACACAAAATTAGAGGTTGCAGTTAATTTATACTAAAAAATATAATTTTTATGCATACATTTGTTGTATACTAGTTATTGAATTTCCAAAGTTGGGCTTTAATACACATACATAAAAAACTTTTTAAAATATACATATATTTAAACATGAAATGTGCATAAACTGAGGATAATTATATAATTCATTAGAGAAATCCAAAATCAAAATCAATTGAGAAATTTTAATCGATTCAAAACCAAAATGAAACAAAATATTTCAAACAAAACCAAAGAAAAAGATTGAAGAGATTGGCAGGGGCCGCGCGAACGCAGGCCCCCAATGCAACAAATTATGACGTTCACTCTCCCACTTGGGGAGATGATAGGCCAGCACCCTCCAGAGTGCAATGGAGGCCACTGTCCTAGGCCTGGGCATTCTTGATCACCCAAAGACCCCGTCCAGGTAAGTATGTTTTAATGTTGGACAATGCCCTCTATTTATGAGCAGCTCTTCCCTCATCCTCTGAGCCCATCCGATGTGGGACTAAAGGGAGAGAGAGCAATGCTTTTGTGCCACGTTAGTCTTCTTTTCAATTGTTTCTCCCTTTGTAGATCAGCAAAGCCACACAACAGAAACACATTATTTATGTATGTCTCCAATCGTCAACACTCGTATACACAGGCAGCCTCCCTCCCCATAGCCATAGGAGGAAGAACCTGGGAACGATTCATATCATTTATATAGGTAAGGTAGCCAATCAATCGCCTACATTCAATTTCCTCCCTACATATGAACTTGACACAATCAGAAGAATAATAGGTCTTCAATGACAACTTAATATGTATGGATCGACTTCCACACAATATATAACCTCTTGATAAAAAATTGGTAAATAATCTAGGACAAAATAACATGCAGCCATGTAAACTGTGTAGAACACTCATATTTCAAGCAAAAATTTGAGTAAAGTGTAAAACACTCAAATCTCAAGCAAATAATCTAGGACAAAATTACATGCAGCCGTATAAAAGTGTAAAACACTCAAATTTTAAGCAAAATTTAAGTAAATAGTGTAAAACCCTCAAATTTTAAGCAAATAATCTAGGACAAAATTACATGCAGCCGTGTAAACAGTTTGAAACACTCAAATTTTAAGCAAAATATGAGTAAACAGTGTAAAACTCAAATTTTAAGCAAATAATCTACGACAAAATTACATGCAGCCGTGTAAACAGTGTAAAACACTCAAATTTCAAAGAAAAATTGAGTAAACGTGTAAATAGCGTAAAACACTCAAATTCCAAATAATCTAGAACAAAATAACATGCATCCAAAAATTAGAGCAAAGACTAAAATATTTTGGTAAAAATTCTAAAGATTGGGAGAAATATACCAAGCAGCAGCAATGAAGCACCTAGGGTTGAAAGATCGGACAGAGATGGAGCAATGGTCGGAGAGAGAGAGAGCAGCAACACTGGAGCACCAGGTCGGAACAATGGTCGGAGAGAAAAAGAGCAGCAACACTGGAGCACCTAGGTCGGAGAGAGAGAGAGAGAGCAGATCACCATTTTTTGATCGGAAAGAGAGAGGGAGAGAAAGTTTTTAGGTTGCTTGATATATTGAGAAGTTCTCATCGAATAAGAAGTATGTTTTGGGATGGACGGTCTGGATTAATCCATCCGATCGAACGGTTGCGATGGAAACATGTGGAGGTTATGTTCTCCCAAAAAATTTGGCAATTAGCCGCCAAATGTGTGACATTCTCGCCGATCTATTTGGGACGGAATGTGTATTATTTGGAACAGAAATTTCCATTAGTCCCAAATAGTGATCCATTTTCACAATCTGTCCCAAAAAAATGTAACTTTTTGTTACTAAAAATATAGCCGTCCCTAGAATTATACTATAGGACTTTTTAGACTAGTGTTCCTTATAGTGTCGTCCCAAAAAGACACTTTTTTGTAGTGTACTAAATGGATTTTGATACGAAACTTACTATAGTATATTCCTAAAAAGGCATTTGATGAAAAATGTGTTGTATACTGCTAATGTTGTACTAAAGAAAAATCAAGTCCAAACATTTCTCCTCCTTCAATGCACATTTGGAACGTTGGAAATTTCCAAACGTTTATTCTCCTTCAATGTACATGTGTATGTTGAAAATTATTTTGCTCCAACGGCTAGCTTCTAGGAGTATTGATTTTATTTTTTTAATTCACCAATCATATTCATTGCTATTGATTTCATTTTTATTCACTAAATCCCATTCATTGCTCTTAGATATGTGCTAACACTCTATATATACTCACATATTCTTTTGTTGTTGTGACATGAAAATCTTTCATACATAAAATCCCTCCCTCTTTTCACAACATCCTTTTTGTGTTCTGAGCAAGGGCTAAGTCAGGGTCAATCTCTACGAGTTGTGGCGACAACGGGACACCGGTAGAGCGGGAGTTTTACCACTAAGAGCATTCGAAAAAGTCTGCACATAGACTCAGATTAACTTTTTGGACAGTGCTTCATGTGCGACGTCCCCGGAGGCCGGTAACCTTATTTTTCTTTATTTTATTTACAGATAATTAAAGGAGAAAAGCAAATAATACCAACAAACAATATAAGTGTTATATCCATGTGATTATTTTTAAATATTCTGGTCTTAAAGTAAGTGTTCTAGAATTATGTGCAATCTTTAGAAATAATTTTTCTAACAACTTCCTTTTGAAAATTTTAGTGCGTTCTATCTGGCTTATAATTGTTGTTCATCTCTTCTGCTATTATTTTATCAAATCAGTTAAAATAGCTTAATGCAAGAATCTGTGCCATCTTTTCTTGTATAATATATATTGCAAGTTCATGTAAAACTTTACTTCGGCTAATTTTTTTGGCTAATATTGTAAAGATGGCATCTTCTCCTTAGTCTGATTTACAGTAGTAATCTCTTTGCATAATTTCACATCTTCATCCTACAGAACAGTTGGATGTCTTATACATCTTTGAGATATATTAGTGATTTGATCTCTTAACCATCATCACGATTCTAGAATTTTATTGTAGTGTCTATAAATTGGAATATAGATTTAGAATGTTACTTCAGTAGATTTGATTGTTGACTTTATGATTGTATCGGATCAGTTATGCTAAAATGTAGAGTTCTAATATGATTATTTGTTTTAGAATTTTATTATAATTTCATGGCATGATTACTGTTGTTTTTCTTTGACTTTAACTTTTTGGATCAAAATGGTTATTAAAGTATGCATTATATAGTTGGTGTCGGATATAGCACATGAAACTTGTGTTTGGTACTATGCCAATTATATTGATGAAATCTTCGAATCAAAGTGAGGTATGAGTCTATATAATTTATCGACAAGAATCGTATTTTCGAAAAATCTTCTTTTGGCAACAAGATCCACTTGGTACACACTATTTTTTTTGTTTTGCTGGATACTATTTGACCTCGCATCCTCCCAGTATCACCTATGTCAACATATGTACGGATATCACGGGTACAGACATAATACCGATATGTACTTCATTTTGATGTGTCCTTGCAACATACGAACTAAGTATAGTTGTAATTGTCTTATTTATTATGAAAATATTCATGAAAATATTGTTAAATTATTTTTATTATTAAAATTTGTCACAAAATTGTATTATTTGCTAAAAAGCATATTATAAGTGTTACAATCAGTAGTCTTATACCAATAATTTCATGATTAAATGTGTTTATATATTCTAGAGGACAATTGTCTCTGAGATGAAATTGCTATTTTTTGTTTTTTTAACATGATATTATATAACTTTATTTTTCATACTAATAGAGTAGTTGTACTCTAGTGAATTTGGATAAATCTCTGTGGACATTAGTATAATACTGATGTCATTATCTTATTCTAGAACATTAGTATAATACTAACATGACCAATGGTCTACGGTCTAGGTCACTACCGATCACTCCTCTTATGATCTTTTACTGTAAGATAATATTATCTATTCCTAGACAAGATTTTTATTTATACAATTAAAAGATTTGGCAACTAAAATCAAAGAGATGCTTTATTAGACAGTATGTTTATTATATACGCGACAACATATAGTCCATAGTTTGAAAAAAGATGACCTTTATAATTCACCTCTCTTTGGCTATCTTTCTCCAATAGGTACTCATCAAATAGAACCTTGCATTATATATATATATATAGATATATATATATATATATATATTATATATATATATATTTATATATATATTATATATATATATATATATATATATATTTTTTAATGCAAGGTTCTATTTGATGTATATATATAGAACCTTGCATTTTATATATATATAATATATATATATATATATATATATTATATATATATA
>JANAVB010030968.1:0-20768 GCA_029216955.1 Iris pallida
CCCTTATTTGGAAAACTGGGTGTTACAAGTCTACCCTCCTTAGAAAAATTTCGTCCTCGAAATTAAAATGGTTATAATCCTTCTAGGTCAAACACCCCACAATCAAAGTCTCAATTCACACAGTCCGATAATCATATACGTCTGTCCAAATTCAGGATACTCAGAATCTTTGTCATGCTAGTGAGCAAGGCTACGATAATCACAGAGCCCTCGACTAAGGTACATACCTCTAGAATTATGGTATTTAAAATTTTGCATTGCCGCATGCTTGGCCGTGAAAACATTAAATTTTCACACCCGAGAAATATATCAAAAATCTGACTATATGTCCTCACTATGCCAGCTAACATGACTATAGAAGACTCTAGATCCCATAACTTAGGCGACCTAGCCCATACGACTTATCTCGGAAGAAAATTAAATCAAAAAGAAATACCAGATCAAGACTTATCCACAAGTAAGGAAGTAGATAAGAACAGATGGAATTGAATTTCAAGATGGGTATAATGAGGCAAGGTAGGAATAGAATCGAAAAGAACAGAACCTGCAAGCACCTCTCTCACTGTCTGAGCATCCTCGACTGTCATAGCGTAAGCTCGCCCCTGCTGGCCTCCTCCAACCTGATACTGGTACTGCACAAATCTCTGCTGCTGTGTATGTAACGGTCCCCGCTGCTGACCTACCAGAGCCTTAGCTCTTCCTCCTGGTGCTGCTTCTTGTGCTACTCTGCCTATGTACTGGGAACACTCCCTCAGCTGGTGGTCCGCTGCTCCACATAGCAGGCACCTGCCCAGCCTCTTACTGCACTCACCCCATCCATGCCCCGGCTTCTTGCATTAGGGACAACTGAATGTCTGCTGTCTGGGCTGCTGCTGTCCCTGCTGATGGCCCTGACCCTGGAATTGTTGTTGAAACTGATGTTGAACGTACGGCCTCTTGGCCGATCCTCCGCTACCACTAGCTCCCTGGATGTCTCCCCCCTCTTGAGCCTAAGCTCAAGATCATCCTCTGCGGCTAATGCATCTACTATGATCTCCTCAAAGGTAGCGCTACGAGCACTCTTGGTATAGGACTTAACCTCCTTTACCAATCCTTTCCTGAACCTCCGGGCCTTCGTCGCCTCGGACAGTCCCTCCACAAATCTGCCCAGATGGCAGAACTCCCATGAGTACTCCTCTAAGATTGGCTCCCCTGGACTAGAGCCATGAACTGAGTCTCGAGGGCTCCAAGCGCTGCATCCGGAAAGAACTTCTCCTTGAACAGCTTTTTGAATGCTGCCCAAGTCTGCCCTAGAGTACCAATCCGCGGATCGATCTGGTACCATGTGCGAGCTAGATCCTGTATCATGCTGGCCGCTGCCTCAATCTGAATCCTCACTGGAATCTCAGCCAATCTGAATATCTCCTCCATGTGCTCGATCAACTCGTCGGCATACAGAATCCCCTCTGTCCCTCGAAAGTCCCTCGGGTGCATCTTTTGAAAATCCTGGATGCCCTTCTCCTTTGGAGGGTGCGGCTGCTAGACTGCCACTGGCTGAGCTACTACTCTCTCCACTGTAGTCAGAGCCAGATCAATGCCCCGACTAATCTCTGCTGTCTGTCTCTGGTGCTGGGCCTGCTGGCTCTCCATGAACTGCTGAAAGAATGTGAACATCTGAACTGCGTTAACTGTCCCCGAAGGTGGTTGCTGCTGAAGTACCTCCGGAATCACCGGACTCGGCCCATGTGCTACAGGTGGAGGGGCTCCTCCGAAAGCAGCTGAAACGCCTACCCCAGCTGGCATGACTGGGGCTGCGGTACCAGGGGCTGGCTGCTGAGTATGAGAGGTGGCAGACCTCTCATCGGCGTCCCCCTAGCCCTGGTGATGTGATCTCGTCTCAACCATCCTGGAGACAGATCAAAAGAAACAATTGCTGATAATGAGTCGAAATAGCAAAGGAGGACAGTTATATTCCAAGGAGAACAATATCAGCAAGAACTGAGATGGTATGAATTAGATAAGAGTTTTTTCTAATGTGATTGAGTACCTTCAAAATATCTTAATCCTACTGCAGGCTGTAGTGATACTCTAGTTCGAATATTACTACATAAACTCGACCTGCATGGGCCACCACTAAAAACGTGTCACGACCCGCACCCATTGTGAGGGTACGAGAACGTAACAACGTCCAGCCTACGCCGCAGTGTCGGCGGTAGAACGCTGTCCTAGGTCACAACATCTAACAATATAAGGTACTTGAACAGTATATACACTCCGAATGGAGGTAACATAACAGAACAGTCTCAATCACATCTAAGGCAGATACAGAATAGTAAAGGTAGATAGATAGATCAAAACCACAATGTCATGCAAATAAGAGAGAGAGAATCTAAGTGCCTAAGATAACAACTCAAAAAACATCCAGCTTAATACAAGTCTCTAAATATATGCAATATCTCAGAACAACAACTGAAAGTCGAATAAACAATGCTGAATAAAGATAAAGCCTAGCTATCTAGCCTAGACTATGGGAGTAGCATCATGTACTGCAGCTGGATCCTCCAGAGGAACCAGGTCGCAGGTGTCGTCTAAGCTTGCTCCGTAATAGGTGGTACATAGGGCCTCATCCTCATCCTCTGTAATATTTTCAACAGGTCCAGTCAGGACAGGAACGAGCACAATACGTCTCACGCAGTTCATATCAAGTTAGAAAAAATAAAGCATACAATAGAGTAAGATACATGAAAGGCTGAAAAGAGAATATATGAAGAAAAGGAGATAACTGTAAGGAAATATCTACTATAAATAGAGAACTAGCAGTGACTAGTGAGTCAGAGTAAAATATAGACATATGAATGGCATAGGAAGATTCATGACTACAGCTAAGAGTGATTCATGACTACAGCTACTTGGATATTATTCACATGCCTATTTCTACTCCTCCATCCCCAATCAATACACAAGGATTTGTTCAAGTTATGTTAAGATTCGTAAAACTTCACATGGATCATAAAATGAGTAATACGTGAAGGTGATTCATAATGGCTCTGTAAATATGAGAGTACATGTGTCACAAGCGATTTGTGAATCAGTGAAAGCATAGAGATACGTGATGATTTGTGAAACGCATAAAATATACAGTATTCGATGCTCCCGAAGGGGATAACAACTCATTAAAAGATCCATATAGTACCAATCCGTGCTACCAACGTGTCAGCATCAAGTAAAGTAATCTAGAGCAAGAATATAAATCCTAGCAAGTATGAAACGGTCAGAGAATATACTCGCCTGATATCCTGAATGTCCGAAAAAAAATACTGCCTGAGGAGTGGTGTCTGACACCTAATCGGAACAGTACAAGTCACAACATATCCAACTAATAAAGTAAGCTACTATGATGCAGGCTACATGATGTTGGGTCAATTCTAGACTAAAGTCAACCTTGGTCAACTCCAGTCAACTATCTAGTCAAAGCTAGGTCAACTAGGTCAACCTAGACTCAATCAAGTCTCACTAGGCCTAACCTTGTCTACCCTAGCATTCACACATACCAATCCAAGGCTATACAAGCCAACACAAGTCACATATCAAGGTACATCACATTCATGTATATTCAACATTATTTATATATATAAGAGAAAGGAACTAACATATAAAGCTGTGTGTGTGTGTGAATATGGAGGTGTACATGAAAAGAGAAAGCAACACTAGTTATGAGTTTACACTACACATGGCACAAAGCTAACCCATCTTCATTACACATGTATTTATACTCAGCATGCATGGCTACAAGTATACATCTATATACATATACACATAGAGAGTTAGAGAGGGGAGAGAATATGAATGTGTGTGTCATAGAGTAGGCATGGGTGTATGCATAGGCTTACATAGAGCTAAGTATGCTGTTAAGGGTTTAGTTAGCTCATGTGTTCTCAGATTTCAGAATTCACATAGTGGTATGTGTGTGTGCATATAGGACTATGGAAAACAAGTGAGGGTTTAAGAGCACATGGCATTGGGTTAATATTTAAATTAACTCTATTTTTTCATAACAAAAATCAGTTTCACATTCTAACTAACATTCCATTTCAGTTTTTAGTCCTCTCAAAACCAGTCTACAACATTTCATCATTCATGAAATCTCAGGTTTTTAACACATTCAATATTAGGAATCAAAACCTATTCACATATATCTATACCATTCTCAGGTAGTGACAAGGCTATAGAAGAATCCCAAAAATCATATATGTAAACCTGATTTCATTCTCAGGTTTACATTCAACTTAAATCTCATTTCTCATTCTTGAATTCTCAGGTTTACATTTAACTTAATTCAATAAACCACTAATCAGTGAATCAAAACCAAATTTAGTTAACATTAAACATTAGAACTCAGTTTTAACTATTTACAGTGAATCAATATTCACATATCCTGAATTCTCAGGTATTCATTTACAGTGAATCTCAGATATTTCATTCAGTGTAAAATATGTTAACAGCAGTCAAACATATACATTTACAACCTAAATCCTAAACTAATTTAGCATTCAATTTTAGGAAATGGGTTCATAATTCAACTGTCAGTTTCACAAAAAGAAAACCCAACTGAAATAAACACTGATACATAACTCTCCTATTTCGAAACCATAATTTAAACCATAGAAATTTACAAACAGGTATGTCAGTGTGTTCTCCATATGTTCATGGGTCCAGGGGTGTCATTCTTGTCCATATTGTGTCACCAATCATGTCCAATTGTGTCAAAACAAGTGTCAAAACCTGTGTCAGAGAATCAGTAAAAGCACTGTCTCGTGCACACGTGCACGCGTGTCTAACACACGACACGACAGAACTCGTGTGCATGTCCAGAGGTATGCCTAGGGTAGGGCTAGGTTCATGTCAGCTGAATCGTGTCCACGTGACATATAGGTACGACACGAAACCCGTGTCAGCAGTGCCTGTGCACGTGTTCAGCCGCCTGCGCGCGACAGCACGCGGCCAGTGCGGGCATGTTTGCTCCGCGAGTACTAAACCATCTGCTTCCAAATTTTGGGAGTATGATGTCAGTCATAGCCCCTCACTCCACACAAAATTTCGTGGCCCGAAGTGTCCTATGTCACGAGATATGGACCCCGATAGGCAGGACACGGGCGTAGGGTTCGTACTGCGTTCCAAGGCTAAAAACGTGACACAAACCGACACGAAACACCAGACACCCTTCACAAAAGTTAATACACACATGCAGATCTACAGATCTATGTAATTAGAATTTCAAAATTCGAAAATAAATTCCTAAAAAGCATTTTAACAAACACCTAGGTTCTATGACTGATACGTGTCTGATACGGACACGTAAAGGACACGAAATAGCACGAATCCTATTCCTAAAGTTAGAGGACACCTAGGGCTTTGTATTCATGCCTAGAAATTGAAATTTTATGGAGGGAATAGGAAGTTACCTATAGGTGTTCTTCTCAATGAAAACTTCTAAAAAAAAAAGATTCCTTCTAGCTAGCCCCAAGTTCCAAATTGTCTCAAACCTGTTATTAGTCTCCATGAACAGTAGGGGAATACCAATTAGGTCACCATGGAAGAAGTTTGAATGAAAAAGGATTCATATTGATCAAAATAGGAAGAGTTTCAATGAAGAACAAACCTTGTTTTTGCAAAATGAAGGGATGGATAAAAAAAGAGGCAACTAAACTTTGAGAGGGATTATATAGTGATGGGAGAGATCCCTAGGTTGGCCATAAGTGTAAGAATTAGGGTTTTGCTAGGGTTCACAATGTGTGGCCATGATACTGACTTAGCTATTAAGTCTAGATCAAGGGTCATGAAGAAAACTAGGTTTCATTCAATAATATCTACTCTAAAATATCTTACAAGGCTAAAACTAGATATTTAAATTCTTGGCATCTAGTGAATAGCTACTAACCATGATTCTAACCTCAAGACTAAACTGGATTAGGCTAGACTTCTAGGTTAAGACTTAACTAAAAGATTTACACAAAATTTAATTAAAGCAAATTACAATTTCACAAAATTGTCAAAATGACTAAAATACCCTTAGATTAAAAAGTTGTAATATTATATTCTAATCACATGACTAGGCTCCCTTAGTCATGGTTAGTCTCTAGGTTTAGCAATTCTAGGGTTTAACTAGTTAACTACCAAAATCATAATTCAATGTTTTAATAGTTTTAAATTGATTAAAAATCACCAAAAATCACAATATAATTTAATATCATTATTAAATGATTATAATTACAAATTTTCAAAATTACCCTCATTTGGAAAACTGGGTGTTACAGAACTCCTCCTCCTTGATGTATTGTATTTGGATAGTTTCACATCTTTTTAAATATTAAATATTTGTATGTTTTGTGTGGATAATTTTAAATATTGGATAATACTGAATGTTTGGATAATTGGTATGTGATTTATGTGGTTTGTGTGATGTATTTTGTGATGGATTGTATATTAGTGTGTGATGTATATTAGTTTGTTGGTTTCTGTGATGTGTGATGCATATTGTAATTTTTCGATGTTTCGGATGTGTGAACAGGGAATGCTCTGTTTTATGCAAAAAAAAATTCAAAAATTTTCTAGTTGGCGACGGACTAGCGACTGCTTGTCGACAAAATATCCGTTGCTAACTGGACAATTTCCAATTAGCGATGGATGGCGACTACCTGTCCACGAAATATCCGTCGCTAACTGGAGATATTCTCAGTTAGCGACGGGTTGGAGACTACTGATTGACGGAATATCCGTCGGCAAGGTACTGGAAATATGAAAGATTCACAGAACCTTAGCGACGGGTTTTCCGTCGCTATTTAGTCGCTCATAGTCGGTAAAGGGTTAGCAATGGACTTTCTGTCACCATTTCTGCGACTGATTGCCGACGGCGTAGTGGTGGAATATCTGTCGCCAAGGTTCTGGAAACATGGAAGACTTCTAGCTGGATCGACGGATGAACCGCCGCTATTCTGTCGCTAGTCCGCCAAACGTAGCAACGATTTAGCGACGGAGTTTGCGTATCAGAAACTCTCTGATACGCGTTTACCGACAAGTTACTGACAGATTGACGACGGATATTGCGTATCAGATACTCTCTGATACGCTTTTATCGACAAGTTTTCGACGGATTGCCGACGGATTAACCCGTTGGTAAGACGATGTATTACTTACTTTCTGATACTTGATTTGACGAAAACTCGTCGGCCAGTTGTCGCTAATTGTACGAATATGGCTGCCGAAAATTCGTCGCTCAGTCGTCGTTTGGCGACAACTTGGCGACGGATTATTTTTAGCGACGAGTCATATCCCGACGGATGTATTTGACCCAAATCCGTCGGCAAACCGTCGGTAATCTGATTTATCGACGGGTTGGCGACGGATATGGTCGTCGCTAAAACGTTGAATTTTGGTAGTGTAATGAGTTCTTGCAGGAGGTATTGTCCTATGGAAAAAGACATCTCGCAGGAAGCACTGTCCTGCGAGTAAAGGCTTCATGCGGAGTCAATTAGCCCACGTTTGTGCGGGACTAAAGGAGAGACTACCACGTGGTTCAACGTTCACGTGGCATGCAAGGAGAGGTTGTCACATGACAGTAGTTATGTGAGGATTGAAGCAAATTCCTACGCAGTCGAAGTGCATGTTCTACCATATGGCTTTCTGCTACTGTGGCTGCATGTACCACGAAGAACACGATCTCTAACGGCTGTCGAAGAGTTGCCTCGATATCCATAATATTTTTCATATTTTTTGTGCACTGTCACGTGGATTTCTGAACACCGCCAGTCGTACAACCTCGTAGGAAGCAAAGCTCACAGGAAGCACCTCTTACTGGGAGCATAGTTCTTCACAGAAAATACTGTTTCGCAAGAAGACAAATTCGTCGGAAGCAAGGTTCGAAGGAAGCCAAATTCGCAGGAATCAAGGTGTGTTAGAAGTCAAGTCCGCATGAAAGCAATATACGCTGGAAGCCAAGTCCCTGAGAGAGGAATTCCCTCTTTGCTGGAAGAGAGAGCTTGCAAAGGAGCTCTTCTTTGTTAGAATAAGCTTCATGCTGTCAACAGTTTGACGCGTAGCCATTCGGTACATGCTATTCAACGATGATTTGAAAGCCACTACAAGAAATTGTAGCATTTACAGTGCACAATTTACGACGCACAATTGTTGCGCGTCGTAAATGACACTCTTTTACAGCGTGTAAATATGTGCGCCATAAAAGAGTTATTTTTGTCTTTTTTACGACGTGTTTCACATGCACGCCGTAATTGAAGCCTCATTTACGGCATGCATTTTGTACGTTGTAATTGAAGATTCATTTAAGGCATGCATTTTTGCGTGTTATAAATTAAAAACTCATTTACGGCATGCAATATTGTGCGTTGTAATTGAACACTCATTTACGACATACATTATTGTGCGTTGTAATTGAAAACTCATTTACGACATGTAGTTTTGTGCTTGTAAAAGAATACTCATTTACGGCATGCGTGAGCACGTTGTGAAAGATATTTTTTAATTCTCCCTCTCCAGTTTCCCTGCTAGTTGCGTCCATCGAGAAACCACAAGCGACTGCTTTCATATAAAGAGAAAAAAACCCTCTCCTTTAATTGAAACCATTCTCCCTCTGAGTGAAACCCTCCTCTAAAGGGAAAAAAAACCCTCATTCTTCTCACTCCTCTTCTTCTCTAGATTTTTTTCAATGGAGGAAGCTCGACGAGGAAGGGCCAGAAGCGGAAGCTCGAAGAGGTCCCCTCGACGGTGGAAGCCACGACGATGGAGGTGGATGACGAGATATGTCCCCACTACGAATAGAGCCTAGGGGTGGAGATCGGGGCCCAGGTAGGGGTCCTCGGCGGGAGCTTCTCGTGTCGGGAGGCAAAATGCGTCGTCGTCAAGCGCATCGTGCACGTGCGCGCTGAGCTCGCCAAGAACGGTGAGAAACGACGACCAGTCCTCGAATTTTGTAAAAAAAATCTACGGTTTCTTTCGTTTGATGGATCAATTTGGTTTTGGGTTTGGACAGAGGTGGTCGTGAACGAGAATCTTCAATTTTGGGATTGAATTTCGTTCAATTTTTTTCCACATAGGTCAACGACAACTACTACTTGATGAAGATATTCTTCGAAATCCACAAGCGGAAGGGTCTTGAAACCCTCGATAAGTACTCAAGGTCTTTTTTTTCCTCCAGATTTTAGGGTTTTGATGTTGAAATTTTTTGGGTTCTTGGTTTGCCCTTGTTATTAATCTATGGTTTTTTTATGGATGATTGAATAGATGGATAGGAAGAGAAGGTTGAGTGGACGATGGGATCTGGGGGTTCTTCGACAACACGTTGGCGTAGATGGAGGAGGGGTACAGCATGTACGCCATATGTCTGGAGAGGATCCTCATGAAGGAGACCGCACTCGTCGTGGGCTACGAGCTTGCCTATTGGTTCTTATTTCCCCCTTTCGCTACTTCTTTTGTTACCTGATGCTAAATAAAGACTGGATCTTGGTAGTTTTCTATAGTGTTTGTGTGTATTGCTGTGTTGGTTGGAATATGGGTAGTAACCTTAAAATTTTAGGAATAAAGGTTTGTTGTTCTTGTTGTTGGATAGTAGTACAAGCAAGATCTTTAGGATAGGTTTACCTTAGAATCTGGAGTCTTGGGATTTAAAATGGAGATTCACAAAAATCTAAGAGGAGTTGAGTTTTGCTAAATCTAGTTTGAAGGGTCTTATGGGGTTGGAATGAGCTTCGTCGAACTCCAAAAAAACTTTAAATATTTGAAGTTTGGTGGCCTAATTCCACTGAACCCCAAATTTATTTTCAAAGTGAGGCCTTAAGAGTGTTCTTTGATATTAAATGGTGTACATTAGCATTGTTGATTGAGTTGAGATACCATCGGACCGATTTCTTAATTAGGATATTCTTTTATGGTTCCATAATATGATTCTATTAAGTATTAATAACAAGGTCAGGTATCACTGAGCCACTGAAAGTATGAAGGGTTATGCTAGTTTTGAATGGGTAATCGTGAAGTACATTAGAACCAAGTGAAAGAAAAACAAGGGCAGATGACAGATGTTGGTTTGATTATGTCTTCAATGATTTTTCTTTTTATGATTCTATAGGTATCCATGTTGTTATCATCAATAACTTCACTGCCCTCGCATATGCGAGAATAGTTACTACATGTTCAGTATTAGATTTTGCTCAAATAAATATGTTGATGTATTGCCGTATTGAAAATATTTTTGAAGCCCCAAATTTGGGATTAAAAAAATTGTTGTTGTTGTTGATTCAGAGAGTCAGTATGATTTTGTTTGTGTTTTGGGGGTGGAGGGGTCTTACTTAATGATACAGTAATAAAGTAATTACTTTCTTGTTATCTTCCTTGTTAATGATACAGAGAATTATCTAGGTTCCCAAGTAAAAGTTAACCAGGCATTGCTTATAACCATCTTCCTTGGCAAATTGCAGTTGTTCTTTTTTTTCTTCTTTCTTGTTTGTTAGAGGTGTCTTTCTTAGACATGTCTTCACTCGGAAGATTCATGACCTTATTGGCTACATATAGATATTCCTACCCCTGATATGGGAACTAATGCACATGTACATATTTTAGCACACTATTGTCTACTAATTGTCTTTCTTCCAGTAAGCAAATGTCAGTTGTACATATCTAAGTCTTCTCATAATCTGTTAATGATACTCAGACTACCGTATGGATTTTAGATGAGTACTCCAAGTTCCATGGCCACTCACTTGCTGTTGTCTTCGAAAAGTCAATAGTCAGTATCAAAAGTACATAAAACTTATATTATATACCCCCATTAAGAATTTGCATCCTGATTATAGGACAACTTTTGCTTCATTTAATGGTTACTCTATGACCTCGGTGGTTCATTCGGTAGGGATGTTGCTACTGGACGAGGCATTGTGTTTGCAAGAGAGACTTTATTGGCTGATTATCAAAAATCAGTTTTAGGACTAACTTTGGCGATTCAGGTTTTTTCAAACTATGGTTTTGTTATTCATAAATCCTAAACCAAGTTAATTTATAGAAGGTTGTAACATTCATAATTCCTCCGAAATGTTGGTAGAAGCATCCCTAATTATTTCTTGTAGTTTTTTGTTGTCACAGAATTTTGGAAACAAGTTCCTCCAAGTGAGCTTATCGTGTTGTATGTGAGGGACAAATTATATCATACACATGAACGAACTTGAAATTTATTATGAAGTGTGGGTGCTCTAACATTCATGAGGAAGCAACTATTACCAATGTTGAGCAGGTGCCTTTTTTCTTCACTCTACTAGTTGTGTTAAGGACTATGCTTGTAGCAAAGTACATATGCAATTCTTGAAGTTTGATTTTTATATGAAAAGATTGCCTTGATCATGATAAAATGATCATACAATCTAGAAAATAGAAGGAAATTGAACCCTAAATAGACCTTTCCTTTCCTTCACATGCTTTTTAAAAAGGAAAAGAAAATATTTATATGATTTTTCCATTAAATTTGTAAGAAATTTCATTTTAAAATTAGAACAAATGAAATGTGGTTTCTAATGATGTTTTCATTAATTTTTTGTATAACCGAATTAAGATGCTTTTTAAAGTTGTATGTATATACTTTCTTTTATTTAAATAAGAACATTTTAAGTTGTCAGATTTTTTGACTGTTCCAATTGATTGCATAGAATGTATGGTTCACTAGACATGATGTTTCCATTTGAAGATTATGAAACTTCATAATTATTTGGCAATAGAAGTTCCTATTATGAATTAAGGACTTGGGGACTGTGTCAATCCATTTAAATAATTAGCTTGTATATACATCTTATTTGATTTTCCATGTCACATCACAAAATGTTTGGATGTTCGTGTTGTATACATTTTCTATCCGGGTTGCACATCACTAATATGCCTATTACTTTTTAAAGATTTTTGCATTTTTTACATGATGAGATATTCTCTTTTTTGTTTTCTTTTCTGAAATCTAGAGAGAATAGAAGTCACAAATAGGTGCAACCTAGAAGAAAGAAACACTAGCAACTTTGAGATCTAGAGGTTTTTGTTTTTTTATTCTTGTCGAATGTACCCTGCTTTGTTTAGTTGCTCGTCTTTCTTGTGCACTTTGTGCCTAGATACTTAAGGACGTTTGCACCAGAGTGTGCTCTCTCCTTGTCAATTATTAGTATGAACATGGTGTGTTAATGTCTAGTTCTCAACTAACATACAAATAATCTTATCTGCATTCATGTCTTGTTCTTCTGCAAATTTATTCTAAAAACCATATCCTTTACTTTTTGAAGGCCAATCTGGAGTATACGTTGCTTCTTGAATGCTATTCTTTTGTTGTTGTATATGGCTTGATTTGTTTACTTGGGTGGTGTTCTCCTGGTTGAAATTTTACCCAGTTTTCCGAAAGAGAGTAATATCTTATTTGTTGAAACATGACATACTAAAACCAAGTACAATTTCTCTCTTTTTTCCTTACAATTTATCATGCAGATTTCTCTGAGAAATAATTTACTTTTCATTTAGGTTTATGTGAAGTAGTTTTGATTCAGAATAACTTCACTCCAATTCCGGGGCATATATGTATGTTTCTGTCGGTTTTGCAAGTACTGTAGTCTAATTTCTGTGTAGGCATTCTTCAATTGGTTGTGTGCACTTTGTGCTGCGGCTTCAAAGTATCGTTTTTGTTAGTCGACATATTTTAAGCTGCCTCTGGTGTTATGTACTTTAACGGTTAGTCACTCGAGCTGTGGCATCAAAGAGTGAGTTCCTTTCAGATTCTCTATATGATGTGGCATCAAAGAATCAGTTTCTCTGTGCTATGGCGTCAAAGAATCGTTGTCTTTTTGAGCTACCTTTGGTTGTGGCATCAGCAAGTGATTCTCTCACATATTATGTTCTTGTGATGACATTATTTTGGCTTGCTGATGGAAGCCTTGATTTTCTGTATTAACTTTCAATATTTGGCTTATCACTTGCAAGACTTGATATCAGGCAAGAATGTGATAAATACACCAATGTATTTAATGTTATCACTAGACATTTAGAAATTGTTCAAGGCCTTCCTAAAACTGAAGAGATTGTTGATGTTATGAACATCATAGAAGAAAAAAAAAAGGAACCATTTCATCTGCAAAAAGTACGTGCATTTTGATTTATTATGATTATAGTTTTTTCTTACCGTGTTAAATTTGTTAATTTTCAGTGTAAAAGGCCACATGACAGATGATACGATTAACTGCAAAATGTTTAAAAAAATGTATTTAATGTTAATCTTTAATGTTTTGTTTCATATATTGCTCATAGAACTGTTGCTATGGTAATAAGAGGACTTCATGGTGTCTAACTCTTGTTTTTTGTTTGCAGTGGTTTCTCTCACCAAAATATTTCAAATTTTCCTTACCTATAATGCTTACTATACTATGATTCACATGGGGTTTTCTGGTGTAGTAGCTTTCTTTCTTATTTGCATTTTTAAGGTAAAGTTTTAATCATTGTACTTATATTTGTTTTCAATCCATTTATTAAATTGTAGTAGCTTATGTTTTACTTTTCATTACACCACCAATTGCAGGGATACAATATTCATATGTGTGACTTCTATTCTCTCTAGATTTGAAATTGGCATATCTTAAGATGATTGATGTAGCAGTACCTGCTAATTTGGCATGTTGATTACAAGATGATACCTCAGAGGCCCAGGCATCAGCTTAGTGTATGTATTATTGTAAACTAGGGGAGCAATATTTCATCTGGATGCATCTTTCTTCGGGAGTGGATTGTAGCTCACTATAATTATACGAAGCTTTCTTCGATTCAGGAATAAAATTGAGCGCAATCTTGTAACTTGAGAAACGTCTTGACAGTGTTATCGGAGTGTCAGTAAGCCTTTTATAATAAAATGTAGAAGTTTCATAGCATCTTGATGTTTCTGGACAATGTCTCCCTATTCTTGAGATTGGATGATCAAGTCCCTAATCAAGCATTTGAAAGAAATGGATTCTCACATGTGCACAGTATATAGTCAGCCTGTTTTTGGGAAATTTGAGGGCTAATGCCCGACATATCATTATTGTCTAAGAAAATAAATTTGATTTTTAGGCTCAATATGGCCACAAATTTGTTAATATATTTTTATTCCTAACAGTCATTTACAGCGTTCGAATGCGTGTTGTAAAAAGATGGAGAGAGTTATTTACAGCGTTTGAAAGCGCATTGTAAAAAATGGAGGGGGTCATTTACAAGAAAAATGATCATTTACGACAAGCGAAACGTGTCGTAAATGATCTTTTACAACGTACATTTTGATGCCGTAAAAGGCCATGCCTTAAATGACCACATTATTTACGGTGCGCATTTGAACGCTGTAAATAACCCTCTTCATCTTTTTTACAGCATTCTAATGTGCATTGTAAAAAGATGGAGATGGTTATTTACAGCGTTCAAATGTGCGCCGTAAATAATAGGGTCACTTACGGCATAGCCTTTTACGGCATCAAAATGTACGTCGTGAAAGATCATTTACGGCGCGTTTCGCGTGCCGTAAATGATCATTTTTCTTGTAGTGCTAGCTAGCCGATAGTCTGCTTCAAATTCTGTGAGATTCTCTGTCAAGTATCACATCAAATTCAACGTCCAGGACGCATTAAATGCGATCGCTTTAGAGACGAAGCCTCCGCTGGAGGGGTGCTCTTGCGAGGAAAGCTTCTTCACCGGAAGGTTGTTTCGACGGAGGACTGCTTTCTAATATTCATTTGCTAGAACACCCTGCTTGCAAGAAGGATGTTCCTGCGGAGGAGCTTTTAGTGAATGGTTTGTATTTGATAAATTTTTATGCTTCTAGACATATGTCATTATATCATTGACGGATATTTACCACTGTTACGTCGTGAGTCCGTATTGAGGGCTTCTGCTGCCCATTTAGGCGTCCATCTCTTAATGGCAAGCTAAGGGTAAGACTTAAAGGGAAGCTTTGAGCCTTGCTGCAGTGAAGATAGTTGACTTATGTTGTTGTATGTTTCTCAAGATATATAGTTGAATTATATCTGGAGCTTAGCCTACAAGAATTGCCCCTTCCTTGACCATCTCCAGCATTCTATTAAACCAATGGGCTGCCAATAATTTCTCGACCTTCCAAGGCCATTTACAATTAGACTCTATAGTCGGCTGCAATCAATATTCCTCCACAGTTCCACTTATTAACAAAGTGTATACGGTGGAGGACTTCATCTAATCCCAGTATAACTATACATCCCTTCACCACAACTATGGAGTTCTGAAGTGGTAACGAACTCAACCCTTCAAACAATCTGTATTTCTGTACATTAGTTACAACTGTTTCTGATAGGCGCGAAACTGAGTTTTTTGTTTTGTGTTCTTTACAAATATAGGATGGGATTAGGGAGACTCCAACGAAATTTTATTAAGACAAATCAAACATTATGGCCAGGGCCAGTCAAGAGGGCAGGATTGTGCTATTCGAAACTAATTTTGGTTGCATCTTGACCCTTATTGGAAGCCAATTCTAGAGGGTCATCAACGACTTCGATCTCTTGTGGGATCAAGCTTTGGGTTGTCCTGAGTAGAGATTTGTCCAAATCAGAAGTCTTATTTGGCTTACCTCTAGACTGCCCCTGATTATGGATCAAGTGGTAGATTATAAATGAAGAGCAGCTCCATATATGATAAATCTATGTAAACTTTCAAGAGAACTGTTAATGAGTAATCATTTATTTCTTGGTTAGCAACTTGTCTAGCATTAGTAGATATTTTGATGACAGCATCAAAATCATGAGAGACCTAAATCGGTTGACGCATAAGATATGATATGAAACTTGACCCATGTGACTTTAAAGGAAAACCTCCTTATTAGGTCGTGTCCAAAACAAATCATATATATCTATATATATCAAATATCTATTTTTATTTGGTGTGAGACTAAATTTTTTATTTGGTGTGAGACCAAACTTATATAATTCTCTTTCATATTCGTTACCAGATTTGTGAATTTGATGTTTAACCGGATGTGAGATACATCTTAATATTGCAACCACAATAATAAAAGGGAAAATATATGAAATGCCCAAAACCTAAAAAAGTTTCATGAAAAAGCACCGCAAAAAAAAACTTTTCCAGAATTAGAGAAACATATCCAAAGCGGGTTCCAAATGACCCTTTTACCCTTCTAATTTATTCAAAGCACCCGCGAAACATACTCTTCAAAAAAAAGATTTTGATTCTTCATCTTCTTCGTTACGCTGCTCACTTTCTATTCTTCCTCTTCTTCGATACGCTGCTCACTTTCGAATCTAGGTTTTCTTCTCCAAAATCTTTCAATGTCAAAACGGAGGTCAAAACATCAATTTTTGCGATTCTGAAATTTCGAAAGTCCATCTAACGGAGAATCGGTTACTTTCAGGCTCCTCGGAAATACGCTCGTTTTGTGACTAACTGGGCCTCGTTTCGATCTCTCAGTCAAAAGTTATGGCTTTCTAAACTTTCAACTCGCCATTCTCCGTGGTAAAATTACGGAGAATGGTCATTTCTAGTGTTAAAACGCAGGAGAATAGTCATTCTCCGTACTAAATGACGAAGAATAGCCATTCTCCGTACTAAATGACGGAGAATGGTCATTATCCGTGTCAAAACCACGGAGAATTGCCATTCTTCGTGGTAAAATTACGAAGAATAGTCATTCTCCATGATATTAACACGGATAATAATCATTCTCCGTGATCTTTACACGGAGAATGGACATTCTCTGCCATTTTTTACAACGGAGAATGGTCATTCTCTGTCTTTTTCGATACGGAGAATGATCATTCTCCGTGATATTAACACGGAGAATGACCAATCTCGTGTTAACATGGAGGAGAATGGTCATTCTCCGTATTGAAAAAGACGGAGAATGACCATTCTCCGTGTTAAAACCACGGAGAATAGCTATTCTCCGTACTAAAATGATGGAGAATGGCCATTCTTCGTCACTTTACCATGGAGAATGGTCATTCTCCGTGATATTAACATGGATAATAATCATTCTCCGTGATCTTTACACGGAGAATGGACATTCTTCGTCATTTTTTACAACGGAGAATGGTCATTCTCCGTCTTTTTCGACAGGAAGAATGGTCATTCTCCGTGATATTAACACGGAGAATGACCAATCTCGTGTTAACATGGAGGAGAATGATCATTCTCCGTATTGAAAAAGATGGAGAATGACCATTCTCCGTGTTAAAACCACGGAGAGTAGCTATTCTCCGTACTAAAATGAAGGAGAATGGCCATTCTCCGTCACTTTACCACGGAGAATGCCATTCTCCGTGTTAAAACCCATAGAAAATTGTCATTCTCCGTGGTTTTTAAAACGAAGAATAGTCATTCTCCGTCATTTTAGCACGGAGAATGGTCATTCTCCGTGGTGGAGAATGGTCATTCTCCGTGGTTTTAACACGGAGAATATTTTTTTTAGAAAAATTTTGTCAGGAATAAAGAGTTTCATTCTTCTTTCAAAACGATGATAATTCTTATGAAAAAAAGAAGAAATATCTTCTCTCCACAATTGACCTAATCGTCGAAAAACTTCAAATGTCTCCACGATGAAGATGATGATGATAGTGATGATGATGACGAGCGATGATCTGAGTTCGACTGAAGAAAAGTACACCGAACTACGAACGATCTTTGCAATCTCTGCTGAAGATGAGAGCAATGGAATTCAGATTTCTCGTGAAGAAGAAGAAGACGAAAATCGTAATCCAGATCTGAGTTTTTTGAATTCAAATACATATAGATGACCAATTCGCGTGGAGGGATAGTTTCGGTATTATAAAAATAGCAGTTTTCAGCGGGTGGCATCTAAAAGGGAATCTTGGAATATTTAACGTGAAAATACTTAATTCTGGATATTTCATAAAACTCATCCAGCGGGTGGACATTTCATAAAAGCCTACCCCTCAGCAATTTTCAGTAATAAAAAAAGGAATTTAGTATTAGAAAAGATAACATAAGGATTCCTTCCTCAATCCATCCGGAGTGGAAGGGAAGATGTTTGGGTCATCTTTTACTTTTGGTACCAAATAAATTTTCAGATGAAACATAGCTATAATTCGAATTGATCTTTAATCATGAATTTCATCAGGGCATGCTTGGATTGAGGGGAAAAATAAGCAGAGTTAATTAAGTTGGATTAAGTGAAAAAAAAGTTAAAGTGAGGGAGAGTAGAGTCAATACATATAACCTTGGTTATTGGAGGGAGAGTTAAGTTTCTTGCTCGGATTAGATGTTTGAGTCAGAGGAGGATTAATAGTTACCAAATATTCTTATTATATATGTCATAAAATTAAATTTGATTACAATTTTAATTTGAACTTGTTCAAATATCTACAAATGAGGAAACTGCGGAACAACATATTGAAAGTAAGAAAAAAATGAGAAAAAAAATGTCATAATATTTTATAGGAGAAATAAAGGATATATATTACTTTTAAAACAAAATCTCTCAATCTTTCTTGTGTGTTAAAAAAATAGACAAAAGAGGGTTAAACAAACTTTTATTTAACCCTCTATAACCTTCCCTCCTTAGTCTTCACCCTCAGAACCAACATAATTTTAATTTCCCTTGATTTAATTTTTCTCTCACTTAACTCTTTTAACTCTCAATCCAAGCAGACACTGTGTTAGAGCTTGAATCTTATAGTCGACATAAGTATTCCCAAATAGAATCTTAGAGTCCTAAGCATTCCCAAATGTACTCATTCAAGGTCTTCACCTGCTTATGGATCTACATGAAATAGTAATGATTTAGTGACATGTACACGAAAATGTCAGTTCCAAATAACCTAACATTGAAGCATTAGATCTAGTGAGCAGTATTAACTCTGTTTTTGGATACTCTTTCACACAACATATGTTGGCTGCAAATAGGAGCGGATCCAGAAACTATAGCTGGGATGGACTATCAAAAATTTGGGTGAATTGAAAGTAGATAAATATATATATATAAAAATCAAAACAAAATTATATATATATATATATATATATATATATATATATATATATATATATATATATATATATATATATATATATATATAGTTTGGGTGGGCTTCAGCCCACCCCAAGCCACCCTTGGATCCGCCCCTGGCTGCAAATATTGATAGGTTGAAAATAAATCGGAAGGGCCGAATCCGACCCTTTTTTCTTCTTTTTTTTCCGAGTGACCTTTGAGATACGTAAAAGTTGTGACTGGATAAAGAAAGGTGGATCAAGCAACGGGACGTATTATTATTTTTATTTATAGTGGAAGTTCAAGGACAATGGTGCCAAAAGATATCCAAATCTAGTGTGTACTAAAAAAAATTCTAACGTTACGCATGGACACCGTTAATATATATATATATATATATATATATATATATATATATATATATATATATATATATATATATATATATATATATATATATATATAGGGTGAGTCAAGCTTTCATTGTTAGTGGGGAAAGTATAAAAGCTGCAGGAGAAATTCATTGGTCCTGGACTTCTCAATTTTAGTCACGTTCAAACCCTACATTTCCTCATTGACTGACTGGAGATTTGGTATCACAATGTATGCCCCCTTTCTCCTTTTTTCCTTAAAAAAAGGCAAAAAAATTCGTCCACCACAAGGCTCAATGCCGACCATCCCCAGCTCTATTTTGTCAGCAACTCCCCTCCCCTCCAATGCTTTCGAACGGGCACCGCGCGTGCTTACCATGTCAGCAGATTCATATGTCGACCCTGTTAGCTGTGTATGCTTTTGAGCACACACACAAGGCAAAAGTTCAATTCATTTTTCCTTCTTTAGTCCCATATCGGTTGGGAGAGGAGAATGGGATGTGCATATAATGCTTTTGAGCACACACACAAGGCAAAAGTTCAATTCCTTTTTCCTTCTTTAGTCCCAGATTCATAGGCCGCTGAATGCCGATCCGATTTTTCTTTGGGTTCGGACTGAGACCCTTAAATTTTTTTGCTCCTCATTTAATTTTTTGACCGTTAATATTCATTTAATTTTTGTAACGTTGGACTCCAATTTTCGTCCAGATTCAATGTACCACGTTTTTTGTATTCTGTTATTGCTTTGTAACGTTCCAATTATTATTCATAATATTCGTTTGTTACTAAGATGAAATCTGAAGCCTAATATTGAACCCTTTTCATTCTCAGAAAAAAAAAAACCATATACGTCCAAACTCTCTTCTATAATCTCGTTTTTCCGATTCGAGCTTTCCGTTCTTCGTTGTTGCTCTGGGCAGAGCTAAGTCGGTGTCACTCTCTCCAAGTCGTGTGCGGTAAAGAGATTCAGGTGGAGCGAAAATTTTACCACTAGGAGCGTTCAGATACGGTCTGCACATAGACCCGAACTAACTCTTAGGACAGTGCTACGTGCGCGACTTCCTCGGAGGCCGGTAACAATTTACTATTTTATTTTTTGTTGCAAATTTTAAAAGCAGGAAAAAAAATATCAGAAGAAATTCCAACAATCGAGTTAGTTCGTTTTTCCTTGCTGTTGACACAATATTTGCTTGCTGCCTTCATCTTTCTATATTTGCCTTTTGTTCATCTATACAGTATTATCCAACTTAGTTGTGCACGTCATTGTAGTTGTGAACAAGTCAGCATCTTACTCAACAATAAAGATCTTGTTAAAAAACTTTAAATGTGTCTCTGTTAGAAAACTAGCTTAAAGTCTCTGCTACAAAACTACATTATCAAGTTAC
>JANAVB010030969.1:0-162500 GCA_029216955.1 Iris pallida
CACGAGAATCAATGCAAGCAAGGTAAAGCAGGAACAAGTAAAACAAGTAACATGATAACAATGTGTATGTGCACATGCATTCAATGGTAGTAAAACTGAGTACATGTACTTGCCTTTTTTTCGAGTTTGTTTGCCAATGCTTCTAATCACCTAAGATAAGAAATTGATATTAGAGAGTTGTTAAAAAGCTTAATCCTAATCTAGGTGTATCCTTAGCCATTAATCTAAGTAAACACTAATAATTCTCCTATCAGCCCATCAATTTAATCCAATTGCCAACTAAGCCAAAAACCTAGGCCCAGGACCAATTCCTCTAATACTTTACTTCCCATGCTAGACTCACTCATAGGCCTATAGAGCTGGCCCAGCAACAATATGCCCATCTAATATCATTTATTAGCAAGTAACTCTCTGCCTTTATCCTGCCCAATACTGGAAGCCCTAGTAGCTAGAAATTTCTACTTATCATGAATATAATGGCCCAAGGACAAAACAGCCCGTGAGCTAATGCTCAAAGACTGCATTTAACCCAACTCTCATACAATGCTAACCTAAATGATCTAACGGTCAGTGAACAGTAAAAATAGATTCAAATCCAACCTAAACTCTATGGCCACAACATCATTCAAATCCTTCTCTCAGTCTACTTGCCAAACACAAGGTTCGTGTTCTTCCAGTATCCCCGTGTCCATCCTGTGACACCTTCTTCCGTGTCTATATTGAAAGCTCATTAGTCAGAAGAGTAACGCACTCGTGATCCAAAGTACAATCAGAGTCGGAAACCTTGTCCCTGTGTCCAGAATCACAAGTGGAAACGAGCTAGCCATTTCGTCGAACAGTTATCATACAAGAGCATGAAGTAATTTAAGAACAATCCTGTTTAATTCTTCCGATCGTCTCAATTTGAGAAAAGAAGGAATCAAAAGTTAACACTCACATTATCCAAAATCCAAGTATGCGAAGCTGAAATCAATTGATTTGCTCTGCCATCATCCAACCGATCAAAACTCCCACAGAGGAAAGAAATCAAGAAATCAAAATCCTTACCAGAAAGTAGATCCCGATCCTGACTCGTGACTGCAAACTTCGTATACTCCAATTCTCAACAGGTCTATTTAAGGACGAAGGATCGATTGACACGATCAAAAATCGAGGAACGAATGAAGGACATGAAGGAGAATTTACAGAGTTGTTGATGAACCGTGCTCGCCACAGAGATGATGATAGGATCAGTGTATCTGATTCAGACACGTAGATCGGACACGAATTCACAATGATGCATCAATTACACACTGCTCAGAGAAACCACTCGACGAAATCAACTAATTGATCGAACAGGAAAAGAGGAGAAGATGAAACATTACTCACCATCGATCGCGATGATCATCGTCAAGAAGCCCGGTGATGCTCGAAGCCTGCCGATCGATTCACCGTCACGAAGAAAGGAAGAAACTTTCGCCGGACCGTTCCTTAGTTTGTCACTGCGGGGACTCGTTGTCGAGCTTTGCAATGGTCAGAGCTCTTGTGAAACCCTGATTTTCAATTTATTAGATTTTGCCTGTTGACGATAATTAGTTTAGTTATTATTTATTTATTATTATTATATACTATTACTATAATTATTATTATTATTATATAATATTTAGTCAGATTTAGGAAAAATATTATTTTAAAATTATCGTTGATTTTTATTGTGGCCCTGCCCGATCCCGAGCCCGGACTCCGAACTCGAGTTCAAACCCGGTTCGATTTCCCGAAACCGGTCCTGATCCAATTCTTTTATTTCCTTTGAAATCCTAGTTAATTATCTATTATTATTTAAAAAAAAAAAAACCATTGGCTTGGTCTCCCACGACCAAGCCAAATTCCTATTCTCCAGCACACCCTCCTTTCTCTCTACCACACGTTGTATTCTCTACTCCCTTCTTAATAACACCACCACCTTTCCCACTACTCCAGCACTCTCCATATTTTCCTTTCTCTCTTCTTAACCAAACTCTCACCACCACCACCCATTTCACTTTCTCCTCTCCCACTCACCCCTCCAGAGCTCCCGCGCGCGCCCGACCCCGCTCCCCGCGACCAGCCGTACCACCTCCGGCCTCTGCCGACCCCGGTGCCCTCCCCGCGCCGGCCAGATCTCCTCGGCGCCGCCCCCGGCCGCGTCCAGCACCGTCGGCCCCTCCCCGTGCCGGCCAAATCTCCTCGGCGCCGCCCCCGGCCGCGTCCAGCACCGCGCCTGCCCGCGGCTCCGCCTCCCGCACGCGCCTCCCCGGCCGAACCCCCTCGGCTGCTTCCCGACCCGACAGCGCCTCCTTGTCGAGCTTTCCGTGTTTTGCGGGTCCCGATCTCCAGATATGCTGTCCGGTTTTTACCCGTGCTTCCCGCGGTCTCGGTTTTTGCTGTCCAGTACTGTCCGTGCCCGATCCGCTGTCCGAGGCGATTCTCCGCTGCCCGTGTATTTCTTTCTCCCATTTTCATCTGAGAGCTCTAGCCGAGCAATCCGAGGTATACTTCTGTGTCCCCATGTCCCTTCCGTGGTGTCAATGATGATACGGTTCCCGATCCCGTCCCGAGATTCGGTTGCGTTTTGGTTTCTTCGGATTTCGAACTTTCCTTCGGGAAGATTTTCGTGGTTTGTTGTCTGTGAGAATTCCGAGTTTAGTTTCAGAATTTCCGAAACTAATACATTTGGGTTCTGTGATCTTTTTCCTGGTTGTTTCCGTGGTATTTTCGGGTTTTCCGAAATGTATTTCGGAAACGTTCTGTGAATGGGATTTTTCATATATTTTGTGGATGGAAATTATTTTCAGTGGGTTTCTCTGGTTTGGGATAATTATTTTGGTATTTGTTGGCATTTTTCCAGTATTGGGTTGTCCCAGTTATAGAGGAAATGCTGTCCAAATTTTCTTAAAAAGTTTTGAAATATTTTCCAAAACCAGTTTTGCAAATGAATTATTTAGTTGATTTTTATTTTCGGGCGACGACCATACAGGTCTGTGGGCCCTAGCAAAATGCAAACGAAATCGTATCGTCCGAACGTTGAGGCATTAGCTAAAAATGATATTTTAAACCAAGTCTGAGATGCAATTAATTATTATCTTTAATTTATAATTATTATTTTTAGAACGGGTACTGCTGTTAGTATTATTGGTGCAGGGCTTCGGCTTGCTGAATGGACCGCTTCTCGACGTTCAAGATTCATCCGAGTTTTATTATTATTCTTAAAATTCATTTATGTAAATAATTGTAAGGACATAAGGCCAGTTTTCTATTTTCTTTGCGGCGACCCTGTATAGCGTAGAATAGATTTTATTTATTTCCTGGTTTGCTGGTTTGTCGATAGACTCGTAAAATATTAAAAAGACATTATTTTGAATATAGAAAATTAATATCATTTTCTCACAATAAATAATTAGAAAATTACAAGTTTGTTATTTAAACAAATTCACGTTCTTCTCATTTAAAGAAAAATATTAGTTTTATATATGATATTACAAAATACTAAATTTTGCCAAATTAATCGGTAATTGCCATTTTTCCAATTAATCAATAACCGACTTATTTTAATTAAATATAACGAACGTAGAATTGCGACGTTAGACGTTTTCCGGTAGAATAATTAATAAACTTAAAACTGAATTAGGACCAATTCTAGATATTGTAACTAGCACACCTAGAATGGTTTCATATTGGTTCTAAGTCAAGGTTTTCAACTGTAGGATCTCGAAGACGAACCTGACATCCTCCTCGGAACCGACTTTACCGATCCAGTCATAAACAGAGGCAAGTTACGGTTATATTTTTCTTGTATTTTATTTAGTAATTGTCTAGCTGCATGTTTAAACCACATTGCTACACGGGACCCTCTTCTAGGGTTCAGATATTGATTGATTGATTGTGGGGATTGGAGGAATAGTGTAACGTTTATGGCCAAAACCTCTCATATTGCATATTGTGCGAGCTTACCCCTCTTATACACGGAGATAAGCCGTATCGCGTCGCTAGGACGCTATTGTATAACCCAAGCTGGTCATAGACGATTACACATTCAAATCACATTGTTTTCAATTGTAGAATGCTGAAAAATATTGTTTAAACTGTTTAGCCTGCACTTTTCCATTATTACTTGAAATATGAGATACATATTCGTACTTGCTCCCTCCTGACTGGAGACAACATTTTTAGGTGATATTGAGGATGCTGAGCTATTGTACAATAGCTATTATGACCCGGTTCTGTACCCTGTGGTGTTGCCAGAGTCCCCCTCGGAGGACGCAGGACCTGAGGCCGACGAGCCGACCACTTAGTTAGTTATTTCCAGTTTTCTAGTTTTGTTGTTTTAGAATTTTGTTAATTTGAATTCAGCATTTCATTTCAGTTCTTACTTTCCAGTTGTACTTTTCAGATGTTGAATAAAGTTTTAAAATTTTCATATATTGAGTTGTGACAAATGTATAGATGTTGTTGAGAATACCTGCATTATAGAACAGCTTACTGCCACCGTCTCACAACGGTGTAGGTTGGGCATGATCCGATTCGCCCCATTAATTTGGGATCGGGTCGTGACATGTTTTTAGTGGTGGCCCATGCAGATCCGTGAAACAACAACTTAGAAAAACATACCTAGAAACAATTAGAACACTAGAACATTGATTTGTCACAACATAGGTCCGAATTATATATATATATAAATATTTTTGTTTGATTATAGACTGGTAGGATACCTTGCTTATGTTTGCATCATAAACCTTCCAGAGTATGGCCAAAGAAAAGACCACCCATTCCGGCCCTGCTGAAGATGAGGTGTCATCTACCAATCACACCCCACCTCCTCAAGCACGTCGGGACCCACCTCCTTTGCAGCTGACTGACCGTCCCCATGCTGTACCAGCACCCCATCCCGTTTACGCTACTACAGCGCAAACGGCAGAATCGGCACTTCCTCGGACTGAGCCGCAGTCCCCTGCGGTAGTGCCCGTACCAGCTGCCCCACCAGTGCCTGTGGATCCTACCGATCTCGTGGGCATGCTACGAGGAGTGCTTGAAGCCCAGAGAGTCCAAGCAGAAGCTCATCGTGAACAGACCGCAGCCCAAGCTGAAGCCCATCGCGAGCAGATCGCGATCATGAGAGAGGGCATGGAGAATGCCCATAACGTGGCTATGGCTGCCCTCGAAGAGGAGAAACAACTTCATTAGAGCCACGACCTGCCAAGGTCGGAGATATAGAGAGTTTCAAGAAGCAGGGCCCTCGACCTTTCAAAAGAACCGAGGGAATCATCTACGCCGATGAATGGCTAGACAACATGGAGCGTCTCTTGAGTGTCGCTCGACTCCCAGAGGACCTCAAGACCAAGCAGTAGGACTCCAGCTGCAAGATGTAGCAAGCACCTAGTATCGGAACGAACCCGACTCCAGGACAAGCATCTTGACTGGGACACCTTCAAGAGGCTGTTCCGCAGGAAGTTCTTCCCAACATCAGAGTTGCGGGAGATGGAAAGACAATTACAGGACCTGAAGCAAGGGAACATGACGGTTGGAGAGTATGCAGCAGAGTTCGGCCGACTTAGCCGCTTTGCCCAGAACTTGGTTGCTGACCCCAAGGATCGTGCTGAAAGATTCAGGTATGGACTAAGGGAGAAAATTCGCACCCCTGTGATCGCAGGTGGCGCCAAGACATATAAAAAGATTCTGATACAAGCTCAAGACGTGGAGAAGAGCCAACCTCCTCGTTCAAAAAGGGAGTATCCTGGAACTAGCAACTTCCAGGGTAACCAGAAGAGGCCCAACAACAACAACATGCCTTCGCACCACCAGCAGCAGCACCATCAGGCAAGGACCAGTGACAGAACGCCTCAGAAGCAGATCCCTGTCTGCGACTACTGCAAGAGGCCAGGACACCAGGCGAACATCTGCAGGAAGAAACTGGGACACTGCCTAGTTTGTGGGTCTGCCACCCACCAAGTGAGGGACTGCCCCACAGCATTCAACCGGACCGGAGCAACTCAGCAATGAGCTCCTCTACCCACTTAGCAACAACGGTTCGGGCAACACCAGCAGAAGACCGGGCGAGCTTTTGCCCTAGCAGCAGACGAGCAGGAACCCACCGCTGAAGGCATCACAGGTTCCATTTATGTGTTTTCACATCATGCTCTAGCATTATTTGATTCGGATGCATCACACAGTTTCATATCATCAAAGTTTATTTCTGCACACCACCTAGATATGGGACTTAGTAAGATGATTAGTAGAGTTATGACCGGTAGTGGACCCATACCCATCACCGAGACTTATAACTGTCCCATAACTATCTCAGGCCAAATTCTTAACACCCTTACTTGTGATGCCCTTGCCCAACTATGATGTAGTCCTAGGGATGGACTGGTTAAGTGAGCAGCATGCGCTGATAGATTATCACAGAGGATGTGTAATCTTCAGCCCACCAGGAGAACCGAGTTTAAATCTCTCGAGCTCCGGAAGACATGAAGAGTGTTACCTACTCCTCTATCACCGAAGAACCCGGGCCTCCTCACCCTATTATAACGGAATTCATGGACGTCTTTCCAGATAGTCTTCCAGGATTGCCGCCAGATCGAGGTATGGAATTCACCATCGACCTAGTACCCGGCTCTTTCCCTATTTCTCGGAGATGCTACAGAGTCAACCCCAATAAGGCAAAGGAGATGAAGGACCAGATTGACGAACTGAAGGCACAAGGATTTATCAGAGATGGGGCTTCACCCTGGGGAGCACCAGTTTTGTTCGTGCCCAAGAAGGATGGAACCGTGCGGATGTGCATTGATTACCGGGCGCTGAACAACATCACCATCAAGAACAAGTACCCTCTGCCCCGAATGATGACCTGTTTGATCAACTGAGTAGAGCTAAGGTATTTTCGAAGATAGATCTCAGGTCTGGCTACCATCAAATCAAGGTCAGGAAGGAGGATATTTCAAAGACGGCATTAAATACCAAATATGGTCAGTATGAATTTTTGGTCATGCCGTTTGGACTGACGAATGCTCCTGCAGTATTCATGAATCTTATGAACAAGGTCTTCCATGAATATCTGGATCAGTTTATTGTTGTCTTCATCGATGACATTTTGATCTACTCGAAGAATGAAGAAGAGCATGAAAAGCACCTGAGGAAAGTTCTGGAAACTTTAAGGAAGGAGAAGCTCTATGGTAAGCTATCTAAGTGTGAATTCTTCTTAGACAAAGTGGATTTTCTTGGCCATGTTGTCACAGGAGAAAGAATTTCGGTAGATCCAATGAAGATAGCTGCTATTGAGAAGTGGACTGCACCAAGTTCAGTTGCAGAAATCAGAAGCTTTTTGGGTTTAGCTAGCTACTACTAGAAATTTGTAAAGGATTTCTCCAGGATTGCTGAACCAATAATGAAGCTTACTAGGAAGAACGAAGAATTTGTTTGGTCGGAAGCTTGCCAGTCAGCTTTTGAGGAACTAAAGAAGAGGCTTACAACGGCGTCGATACTTGTGCTACCCGGTACCGCGGTTTCTCAATTTACAGTGATGCTTCCGGTAAGGGATTGGGCTGCGTTCTTCAACAACACGGAAAAGTAATTGCTTATGCATCTAGGCAATTACGGACTCATGAGAAGAACTATCTCACACATAATTTGGAGCTTGCAGCGGTGATATTTACATTGAAGCTATGGAAGCACTACCTTTATGGAAAGAGAGTGGAAATATTTACAGACCACAAAAGTCTTAAATATGTTTTCACTCAGAAGGAGCTGAACATGCGACAGAGACGATGGCTGGAGCTGATGAAGGATTTTGACATCAACCTGCAGTATCATCCGGGTAAGGCTAATGTTGTTGCAGATGCACTTAGTCGATACCCGATGGCAATGTTCTTGACCAAGGAGCATCATTTGCTGGAGGACATGGAAAAGCTTGGACTGGAGATTGTACTGCCAGAAGAAGAAATGAAGAAACTGGAAAGAGAAGCCATTGTACCAGGAGCTGATTCAACAATGATGCAGTTGCAAGTGCGTTCAAGTCTAATGGACAGAGTCAAGGAGGTACAATTCCAAGATGAGACACTTTGCAAACTCAGAGATCAAGTGGCAGGAACACTTGAAGGATTCTCAATCGCCAGCGATGGAGCACTGAAGCATGGTACGAGGCTGTGCGTACCAACTGGCAAACCGAGGAACGAGCTGATGCAAGAAGCGCACCAGTCGCATTATTCCATACATCCAGGAGCCAACAAAATGTATCGGGATATGCGTACTATAGTGTGGTGGTACGGAATGAAGAAGGACGTATCCAGGTATGTAGCTAGATGTTTAATTTGTCAACAAGTGAAAGCTAGCAGACAGAGGCTAGTAGGACTGTTGCAGCCGCTAAACATCCCGGAGTGGAAATGGGAGCACATAACGATAGACTTCGTGTCAGGACTGCCTCGATCCCAAGGGGAAGGATGCCATTTGGGTTATCGTGGACCGACTGACGAAGTCAGCCACTTTATTCCTTTCAAGGTGGGTCTATCCACTGAGAAGTTGGCGGCACTGTACATGCGGCACATCTACCGGATTCATGGAGTTCCGGTAAGTATTGTGTCTGACAGGGATACCAGGTTCACCTCTCACTTCTGGAAGAGTTTGCATGACAGTTTGGGAACGTAATTGAAGTTCAGCACCGCCTACCATCCCCAGACTGACAGACAATCAGAGAGAACAATCCAGACGCTAGAAGACATGCTGAGATCCTACGTCTTGGAATTAGAGGGTCTTGGGAAGACCATTTGCACTTGGTAGAGTTCTCCTACAACAACAGCTACCAAGCTAGCATCGGTATGACACCGTTCGAGGCACTCTATGGACGTCGTTGCCGTACTCCACTTGCTTGGGACGACGTAGGAGAACGAGTATTGCTTGGACCTGAGATGGTGACCGATGCAGCAGAGAAGGTAAAGATGATCAGAGACAAGCTCAGGATTGCCCAGGACAGACAGAAGCATTGGGCCGATAGTAGCCGACGGCCGTTGGAGTTTGAAGAAGGTGACAGTGTATTCATGAAGATCTCTCCTACCAGAGGAACCATCCGTTTCGGCAGAGCAGAAAAGCTAAGCCCCAGGTATATTGGTCCTTTTGAAGTACTTAACAGGATTGGAGAATGGCTTATCGGGTGGCTCTACCCCCAAGTCTCGAAGGCGTCCATAACATCTTCCACGTTTCACAGCTGAGACGCTACATCCCGGACCCGAGCCACATCTTGGACCATTCAGAGCTGGAGATTGGACCCAGCCTCACAGTGCCAGAGAAGCCAGTGGCAATATTGGACAGAGGAGAGAAGAGAACCAGGAACTCTGTGACGCTGATAGTCAGAGTTATGTGGCGGCACAACTCACCAGGCGAGTCTACCTGAGAGCGAAAAGACCAGATGCGGAGCAGTATCCGTATCTGTTTGAGACTTGAGGTAACCCCTAACCCTGCCTTTAATTTGAGGACGAAATTTTCTAAGGAGGAAAGATTGTGAAATCCTGATTTTCAATTTATTGGATTTTGCCTGTTGACGATAATTAGTTTAGTTATTTATTTATTTATTATTATTATATACTATTACTATAATAATAATTATTATTATATTATATATTAGTCGAATTTAGAAAAAATATTATTTTAAAATTATCGTTGATTTTTGATTGTGGCCCTGCCCCGATCCCGAGTCCGGACTCCGAACCCGAGTTCGAACCCGGTTCGATTTCCGAAACCCGGTCCTGATCCAATTCTTTTATTTCCTTTGAAATCCTAGTTAATTATCTATTATTTTTTTTAAAAAATATACCATTGGCTTGGTCTCCCACGACCAAGCCAAATTCTCTATTCTCCAACACCCTCCTTTCTCTCTACTCCACACGTTGTATTCTCCACTCCCTTCTTAATAACACCACCACCTCTCCCATACTCCAGCACTCTCCATATTTTCCTTTCTCTCTTCTTAACCAAACTCTCACCACCACCACCCCATTTCACTTTCTCCTCTCCCACTCACCCCCTCCAGAGCTCTCCTGCGCGCGCCCGACCCCGCTCCCCGTGACCAGCCGCACCACATCCGGCCTCCACCGACCCCGGCGCCCTCCCCGCGCCGGCCAGATCTCCTCGACACCGCCCCCGGCCGCGTCCAGCGCTGCGCCGGCCCGCGGCTCGCCTCCCGCACGCGCCTCCCCGGCCGAACCCCCTCGGCTGCTCTCCGACCCGACAGCGCCTCCTCGTCGAGCTTCCCGTGTTTCCGCGGGTCCCCGATCTCCAGATTTGCTGTCCGGTTTTTACCCGTGCTTCCCGCGGTCTCGGTTTTCGCTGTCCAGCACTGTCCGTGCCCGATCCGCTGTCCCGAGGCGATTCTCCGTGCCCGTGTATTTTTTCTCCCATTTTATCTGAGAGCTCTAGCCGAGCAATCCGAGGTATACTTTCGTGTGCCCATGTCCCTTCCGTAGTGTCAATGATGATACGGTTCCCGATCCCGTCCCGGGATTCGGTTGCGTTTTCGGTTTCTTCAAATTCCGAACTTTCCTTCGGGAAGATTTTCGTGGTTTGTTGTCTGTGAGAATTTCGAGTTTAGTTTGGAATTTCCGAAACTAATACATTTGGGTTCTGTGATCTTTTTCTGGTTGTTTCCGTGGTATTTTCGGGTTTTCCGAAATATATTCGAAACGTTCTGTGAATGGGATTTTTCATATATTTTGTTGATGGAAATTATTTTCAGTGGGTTTCCCTGGTTTTGGGATAATTATTTTGGTGTTTGTTGGCATTTTCCCAGTATTGGGTTGTCCCAGTTATAGAGGAAATGCTGCCCAAATTTTCTTAAAAAGTTTTGAAATATTTTCCAAAACCAGTTTTTGCAAAGGAATTATTTAGTTGATTTTTGTTTTTCGGGCGACGACCGTACCGGTCTGTGGGCCCTAGCAAAATGCAAACGAAACCGGTATTGTCCGGACGTTGAGGCATTAGCTAAAAATGATATTTTGAACCAAGTCTGAGACGTAATTAATTATTATCTTTAATTTATAATTATTATTTTTAGAACGGGTACTGCTGTTAGTATTGTTGGTGCAGGGCTTCGGCCTGCTGAATGGACCGCTTCCCGGCGTTCAGGATTCACCCGATTTTATTATTATTCTTAAAATTCATTTATGTAAATAATTGTAAGGGCATAAGCCCAGTTTTCTATTTTCTTTGTGACCCTGTATAGCGTAGAATAGATTTTATTTATTTCCTGGTTTGCTGGTTTGTCGATAGACTCGTAAAATATTAAAAAGACATTATTTTGAATATAAAAATTAATATCATTTTCTCACAATAAATAATTAGGAAATTACAAGTTTGTTATTTAAACAAATTCACGTTCTTCTCATTTAAAGAAAAATATTAGTTTTATATATGATATTACAAAATACTAAGTTTTGCTAATTAACCGGTAATTGTCATTTTTCCAATTAATCAATAACCAGCTTATTTTAATTAAATAATAACGAACGCAGAATTGCGACGTTAGACATTTTTCGGTAGAATAATTAATAAACTTAAAACTGAATTAGGACCAATTCTAGAGATTGTAACTAGCACACCTAGAATGGTTTCATATTGGTTCTAAGTCAAGATACTGTAGGATCTCGGAGACGAACCTGACATCCTCCTCGGAACCGACTTTACCGATCCAATCATAAACAGAGGCAAGTTACGGTATACTTTTCTTGTATTTTATTTAGTAATTATCTAGCTGCATGTTTAAACCACATTGCTACATGGGACCCTCTCCTAGGGTTCAGATATTGATTGATTGATTGTGGGGATTGGGGGAATAGTGTAACGTTTATGGCCAATACCCCTCATATTGCATATTGTGCGAGCTTACCCCTCTTACATACGGGGATAAGCCGTATCGCGTCGCTAGGACGCTATTGTATAACCCAAGCCGGTCATAGACGATTACACATTCAAATCATTGTTTTCAATTGTAGAATGCTGAAAAATATTGTTTAAACTGTTTAGCCTGCACTTTTCATTATTACTTGAAAAATGAGATACATATTCGTACTTGCTCCCTCCTGACTGGAGACAACATTTTTAGGTGATATTGAGGATGCTGAGCTATTGTACAATAGCTATTATGACCCGGTTCTGTACCCTGTGGTGTTGCCAGAGTCCCCCTCGGAGGACGCAGGACCTGAGGCCGACGAGCCGACCACTTAGCTAGTTATTTCCATTTTTGTTTGTTTTGGAATTTTGTTAATTTGAATTCACATTTCATTTCAATTCTTACTTTCCAGTTGTACTTTTCAGATGTTGAATAAAGTTTTAAAATTTCCGTATATTGAGTTGTGACAAATGTTAGATATTGTTGAGAATACCTGCATTATAGAACAGCTTACTGCCGCCGTCTCACAACGGTGCAGACTGGGCATGATCCGGTTCGACCCATTAATTTGGGATCGGGTCGTGAACTCTGTAAGCGCAGCAAAGAAGAAGAAAAAGAATGTGGAAGCAAATGGACAGAGCTTCACCGTCGTTTAGGGAAATGATAAAGGAGGAGAGGAGGGGTCCAATTTATAGCACGGCGAGCGGTTATGGCCGTTACGGCCGAACGACGAGGATCGGAGGAGCTTGAGTCGGTGGAGAGCCGACGGTGAGGATGAACTCTGGTGAGTCGGTGGTTAGGAGTCTCCTGGAGCCTTCTAAAACGACCGATAAGTGGCGCTTTGTCGGAGGCCTGCGCTCGTCGTCGACAAAGAACAAAGGAGAATGGAGAACTATTTAGATATGAGAGTGAGAATGGGTTATAATGAAACAGTTGGTCGGTTTACAAAAGAAGGATGGGTTTATGATGGATTGATGGGCATATCTGGATAGTAGGCTGATAGGGGTTTTTAAGCCCATGGAAAATTTGATTGGGTTTAAACAGATATTTGGAAGGAAACATGCTGTTCAAAATAACATTGGACTGAAATCAAAGGTAATGATTTAGATATCTAATAGGAGACCATATTTAGGAAAAACCAACCTATAAGTTAATTAAACATTCTAAGATGAAAACAATATATATATATATAATATTAATATATATTATATATATATATATTATATATATATATATATAATGAAGATAAAATATACCAAAATTTTTTATTCTAGAAAAGTGGGATTACAAATCTACCCACCTTAGAAAAATTTCGTCCGCAAAATTTAAGAAATGATACGATTTGGCACGATAATCAAGTAAAATGATTTGACATGATTAAGCATGATCAATGATCCAAATCTGATCATAGCCAATAGAATCAAAGCCATCCGGACAGGATTGATACAATATAATCGTATAAACACGATCATGATCAAAAATTATTTTGATATGACCAAGGTTGAAATCATTTAGGCATGATCAAATATTCACGGTAGATAAAATTATCTAGTCATAACTAATTAGTTATAGTCAATATCATCTACGCACGATAGAATCTGAGTTAGATGTACAATCAGGAATCGAAGTTTAGGCACGATCAAGTATAGGATTAAAACTATTCAAGTATTAGCAAATAATGCGATCAAAATCAGGAATTTAAAAATAATGCCAATTGGCATGATCAGGATTCGAATACGATCATATTCTAGGACAGAATTGAAAGAACGATCAAAGTTAAATGGTGTAGGCACGATTAGATTAAAATCAAATAATTCGGAAGTAAAGTCCAGATGTAAGATCAGTTTTATATATAATCAAATTATGATCAATTCTGTGGTATGATTAGAGGTCAAGTTATGACCAAATTAAAAAGAAAAATCCTTCAGGCATGATCTATGATAGAATAGAATCTAGTCACGATCAAAAATCATATAAGCACGATTTGTTGTATAGATATGATCAACATTAAAATTTAGGCACGATAAGGAAGATAGTCAAAATAGTATGACTAGGACCAATATAGAAATGAAGTTTGATAATATGTTTCCATCGATAATCAAATGACGGTCGAATCTCGAGATAAGGAAATCCAAAGGAGATTCGAGGTAAGATATGTAAAAAAACTTATCTTATTAACACTCTGCCGACCAATCTTCTAAGCTTGCTAAACTTTCAGCATCAAGGGACCTAAGATAACTTACCCAGACACTATAACAAATTTTATTTGGAATCAAGGAATACATCCAATCAAATTCATCAAGTCGTTCCATATAATCTGTCGATTTGCTTTCCTTAATCAAACCATTTCTTAGACATCAACTTCCACTTCTCCCATCTCTGACTTCATCAAGGTTACAATCTCAAAATTTTCTACTAAATCGATCCATGATTATGTGTTTCTGAAAAAATCTCAATCCTTGAAAGCTAGTGACTAACTCACATATCAAATTTGAATATCTTCTTGTCTCAAAGTATCGTCATATCATAAACATGTAGAAGCTGTAGCATGAAATTGATCTAAATTTGAATCCTCAACATTTAATCTTCGACAAATTTCAACTCAATGGCCCTTCCTTTCTTTAATCACTAACCATTTACTCCAAGAGTTGTATGCTAATATCTTGATCTCAATTCCTTAGTATTACAACGATTCCCTTCAAGAACCTTTTAATCCTTTTATGGTCATCCATCCTTTATGTGTTTGACCTTAAAATTTAATCCTTTTGGGTGTTTCTCAACTTGATCCTTATTCTCAAGTTCCCTGGTTATAGATTATAATTCCAATTTACACCTGCTCTATGAAAGAATCTTATCAAATCTTAGTCTTCCTTCACCATCATTTGATTACTTACGAATTTCTCAATAATTCATATAATTCCTTTTTCTCTTATCTTTAGTTATCATACTTTTTCATAAATCCGACATCCTCCTAACTATTGTCATCTCCTCCTGGACAAGCCAAAAACTCAAAAAGTCTCTCAAAATGTATTACCAGACCTGGTCACCCATAGCCCTTTTTTGCTACCTTTCTTACCTGTCTAAGCTTACTATGGATCCCAAGGATACCCTCACTAGAAATGAGCTAATAGGTTTATTAGATAACTATCCATGCTCATAAAATATATCCATAGTCATCTACAAAATATATTAGCTATCTAGTATATATTGCAAACTATTTAGATATAGCTAACAGAAATAGGTAACAAAATATTCAACACATCCGAGTTTGACTCAGGCAAATGGTATTGATGAACTATAGGGAAATCAAGTAGAAATCTTATCGGCTATGGTACTAGAAGTGATCCTTGAGAGTTACTATGAATAGAATCTTCCGGTTATGACAACATTAAACAGATCAAAACTAATCCTGATAGGGTTTTCCAATGGTGATAAGAGTCCAAACAATGTAAATTCAGGACATGGATATAGTCTCAATAGTATCCGGAACCCATGCATATCCAAAATTACTTTACCTAGATTTATGCCCTGCTAGTGTACATCTGGCTGCAGTGAACTCTTGGCTCCGTGACTCAAGAATAATAAGTACCGAATAGTCTCTAAACTTTACCCATTTCAAATGATATTGACAGAACATCTCAAGCGGTCAGAATATGATGTATCTAGGTCATAGTATCAATAGTATTCGAAAACCTATACATACCTGAAATCACTTCGACTTAGATCCCCTGCCTCGTCAGTGTGCCGCTGGCTGCAGTGGACCTGTAGTTCACTACTAAAATACAACGATTTAGCGACGCACTATCCGTCGGCAATCCGTCGGTAATTCACATTACCGACGGATTTTCGACGGATACGGACTGAAAAAATCCGTCGAAATAACCTCGTCGCTAGTCCGCCGCTCTGCGACTAATTAGCGACGGATTTCTGTTGGCAAAATAAAAACTTTTAGCGACGGCAAGCCGACGGCTTCCCGTCAACTTCGACAGTTTAAAATTTTAATATATTCATACAATTAGCGACGACAATACGTCGCTAAATCGTCGCTAACCGCGTATCAGAGGGTTTCTGATACGCAATATCGTCGCTAAAGTGTCGCTAACCTCGACGGATTAGCGCGGAGGAGCGATGGATAATACATCGCCACGCTTCTGGAAATCTTCCATATTTTCAGAACATGAGCGACGGGAAATCCGTCGCCATTCCGTCGCGAACTTTTTCCAGAAACAGGCCGACGGATAATCCGTCCGAAAACCGTCGCTAGCTGCAAAAGTCAGTCGGTAACCCGTCGGTAATCCGTCGCTACCTGCAAAAGTCCGTCGGCAACCCGTCAGTAATCCGTCGCTAGCTGAAATATTTTTGAAAAAAAATTGTAGGAAAGAGACTATTTTCTGTAATATAACATATTCAGCATCCACCATACACAAATATAACATATCCGACATCCAATATATCCAACAAATATCCATATTGCCAACACAATATCTCCAGACATCCAATATATCACAACATACACAAAAAATATCCAACACAATGACCAACAAAATATCCAAACAATATCCCAACATACATAGCAAAATATCCAAACATAAACAAAATATCCAAATATACACATATCTAAATGTCCAAAAATATAAACAAAATCACTGAAAGGAGGTGGTGGATCGTCTCGTGCTCTTTCCGTCGCATCCGCTCTGCGTATATAATCCTCCACCATATGTGGCCACGCAGCTCACAAACGCTAATAAGAACCATGCAGCTCACGCAAACGCTCAGTGATACGATCACGCAACCACCTCGAATAAGTGGGATCGACGGCGGCAGGAGAGATGTAGTCCCTTGCAAGTGCTGCATGAATAGAACTCCCAGTCTCACTAGCTACCGGTGCTGGATGAATAGAACTTCCGGTCTCACTAGCTACCGGTGCCACTTCCTCCTTAACAGTAGGAGGAGCCACCTCAGCATTCACTGTTTCCCTCAAACGACGTGCCGCTCCTCGGGTCATGGGTGTCATCAGGTAAAATTAATATTCACAGGGGGGAGCGGTTGAAAATGAATAAGAGAACTATCAGAGAATCACATAAAACTAATTAGAACTGAAATATAGTAATTGACAAATAAATGAAGAACTATCAGATGTGATACTTGAGTATCAATGCGATACGAGTATCGGTATTGTGATTGCGATACCGATACACATAGGAATGGTCTGATACTCAGATTATCGGTATCGGACCATTCCGTATTGCGAAGGGAACAACACTATAGCGTTGATAGAAAGATAGATAGAGAGAGAGACACAACTAAGTAGCACTTGAACTTTACTAAGTAGCACTTGTAACTAATGTACAAAATCACCTATTGATACGATGCAATGATCGATTTTAATTATAGTAATACAAAATGACAAAAATATAATACGTATAAAGAATTAGAAAACTTACATAAGCTTGGCAGCCATCTTCTTCATCATCTCTGTCCAGAAATTCGCTATGAGTCAATCCTTTGCCCCGGAGCTCGAGTGGACATCCTTGAGTAGAGCTCGAGCGAGAGGTTCCTGACAGCATGGTGGTCTCCTTTGTCAAAGGATTCTTGCTCGTCCCACAACCAATCGAAAATTTCTTCATTTCTAATATCTTGAATATGAAACTCTGTTTCACATTTGGTTCTTATATACTAGAAGGTAGAGCCAAATGTGAAGCAAAGGTTCATATTCAAGAGATTAGAAATGAAAAAAATTTGATTGTTGTGGACGAGCACGGATACTTTAACAAAGGAGACCACCATGCTGCCAGGAACCTCTCACTCGAGCTCTACACGAAGGATGTCCACTTGAGCTCCGGGGCAAAGTTTTGGCTCCGAGCAAGAATCTGTTGACGGAGCACATCCACCATGATGTCAAAAAAAATAGTAACGGTGAGAGACCCATCTGAGTAGGACGTATACTCTGATAATATCTCCTCCAACACAATCCCACTACTGATATCATTCTTGTAAAGGTGATCTCTCAGAGTATACGTCATACTCAGATGGATCTCTCAGAGTATCCTCTCCAGTTGGTTGTCGAGCCATAGGGTACAGAATCCAAAATACAAAATACAGAATATTCCTTGGGTTCGTCGAAAATACAAAAACAAAGATTGACACACAGTTCTAATTCATATGTGTTTTAAGTATGAGAACGGATGGCTCAGAACACAACCCAAAATTATTCTAGCATACATTAGTGTGAATCATCATGTTCTGTACATATGGTGTAGTATACGTTCTTATCGAATCTAGTATCTAGTATCTGAAGAATGTAACAGAATCAAGATGAACTCACATAATGTAATACTAAAATATCATCTACTACTATATAAGATATAGTGATAGGTTGTCATATCATCATTGCCGAGGGATGAGGGTCGGAGGACAGTCAACTTTATCTACGGCTACATAGTTTCTGCCTCGCCAGTCGAATGGCTGCAGGGACTATGTCCTGATCACCATGTCGTACATAGTTTCTGCCTCGCCAGTCGAATGGCTGCAGGAACTATATGTCCCGATCACCATGTTACCAATTAACAACCAACAAAACTACTTGTTACAAATATCGGCACTATCGGTGCGTTCGAATCGTAGTATCACATTTTTTGGTATCGAAAACAAATAATTATTACTAAATTATCCGATACCCCCTCCCCGATCCGATACTCATAGGATTGGTCCGATCCGAAACCACCTATACACCCTCCCCGATCCGATACTCGATTCGAAACCACCGATACTCATAGGAATGGTCGATCCGAAACCACCGATACCCCCACCCCCCTACCCCGCCGGACAACAAACCCCCCTCCTCCTCCCACACCCTCCCCCCGACAGTAAACCCCCACCCCCCCCCTCCCCCGACAGCAAACACCACCCCCTCCCCCACCCCCGACAGTAAACCTAAACCCTACCCCTGTCCCCCGCCATGCACCCAACACCATCTACCCTCCGCCCCTTCCCTCCCCCCATCACCGTCGGCCCCCGCGACAGCCGGCCCACCCCCCCACCCGAAACCCTACCCCTGCCCCGAAACCCTAAACCCTATCCTGCCCCCGCCCTCAACAACCTCCCCCGCCCCCACCCTCCCCTCCACCCCGCCGGCCCTAGTGACAGCCGACCCCCCCACCAACCCAAAACCCTATATGTTATGCTAAACAGAGAAAGAGATAGAGAGAGAGAGAGAGAGAGAGAGAGAGAGAGAGAGAGCATACCTGAGAGAGAGATATCCCGTCGGAGAGAGCTTCGCCGGAGAATGTGACCTAGGGGTGAGCATACGGTTCTAGGACCCGCGGTTCCGATCCGGCCCGAACCGTAAAATGTCTAAACAAGCCGGTTCCTAAATTTTGAAATTTAAACGGGGCGGGCCGGGACGGGTTGTGTGATATTAACGGATCAGGCGGGTCCTATTTTCAAAATAAATGGGGCCCCGGCCCGACCCGTTTCTAGGATATATATATTTTTATATCAATTTTAGTATTTTCTGTTATTATAGTCTATACATCATAGAATATCTTATTGTTTACTAAACAACTTCTAGAAGTTTGGGAAGAAATTAGATTTGTTTTGTTCTTATAGACAATATAACATATGTAAATGTTTACTATTATAGAATTTTTTAAACTTTTTTTTGGACTCGTTTGGACCCGCGGATCGACCCGTTTCGGACCCGTTTCAACGGGCCGGGTCCGGTCTGGGTCTAATATTTTTGGACCCGTCCTGTCCTGCCCCGCCAAGTAAGGGGTCCGGTCCGGGTCCAACAAATTTGGGCCCGGCCCGACCCGTGCCCACCCCTAATGTGACCCGTCGGAGAGAGCTCGCCGGAGAGAGAGAGAGAGAGAGAGAGAGAGAGAGAGAGAGAGAGAGGAGAGAGAGGGGAAAGAGAGAGAGAGAGTCTTTTTTGGATGGAATGAAAAATTCCCCCGTCGGTTCAATTTAAGTTAGGTTACAGTATTTAGCGACGGATTACCGACGGATATATCCGTCGGTAGGTAGTCGCTAAATACCCACTAGATTACCGACGGAACATCCGTCGCTAGATAGACGCTAATTTAGCACACCATTTTTTTCTTCAGATTTTGCCGCCACAATGTTCGACATATTAGCGACGAACATGAATCCGTCGCTAAAGTTTCGTCAAATGAGCGACGGATGTGCGACTGATTTTGACGCAAAAAAACTAAAAAAAATTATCTATTGCTTTCTGACGGTAGCCCGTCACAAGGTAGTCGCGAGACCGTCGCTATGGCCGACGGATACGATCCGTCGCTAATCTTCTGTCGCCAAATTACTGTATTTTAGTAGTGGTTTACATGATTCAGATAAATGGTTGTAGTGCGCGGCTGCCATGCCATAGTAAGTCACCGAATATTATCTCAACTTTATCCATGAGAGCCTCAAAGGAGTACCTTGATAATTCAAATTTAAGCAAGTTGTCCTGATTTACTAAGGAGATTCAACCGCACTAGAAAGGACATGTAGTATCAGTATAAATATCTGTTCTTGAGAACAAGGGATCGACTATCGATAGGAAGAAAAGAGTCATCAAGATTGATTTAAGACAAAAGTGATATCCGTTCTTCAACCTTTCTCTAATACTCAATTATTGAACTCAGGAGCTTATAGACACAAAATTGACCAAAATCTGACTGGTTAATTGAGTTGGATTCAGGGTGAATAGAAACGGTGAAGTTTGAAGAAACCAATGAATGGAATTGTTATTGGCTCTTGGAAATTGCTTAGGAAATATTGTCCTTTACTAGAATCATTTTGAAAAATAATTTCTGACGGCCAATAGAGAGTTTGGGAAAAGATTCGATCACATAACTAGTATATGAGCTCTATGGCTCTAAATGAAATACTTGGGTTTTTGAATGGTTAGAGAAAATCAAATAGGATTCTTAACCAATGAAGAAGTTGAAATGGCTATTAAGAGATTCAGTAAAGTTGCTAAATGAGGAGTTGAAACTCTAAATAATGAATGGTTCTAAATTCTAATAGAGGTAGAAAAGTGGATTCTGATTAAACCAATTGAAAAATTGAAATGGTTCATGAATAGGCTTGCTAAAGGAGGAGTTTGGAAAATCTGACTTTAATATCTAATAGCAAGGAAGCCTAGATCTTAAAGGATGTCAGAGTGGGAGAAGATAATTCCCAAAAGTTATGGAATTATAATCACGACTTTGTAGGGAACACTATGAGGCATAGAAAAATTTAGAAATTACTATACATAGTAAAGTATACACAATCACACAATCGGCCTATGCTGTGATGAGTTTTCTATTTCGTAGGCTCCCAATGGTACTCTAGTCCTAAGCACCATTAGATAGACCTGCAAGGGCCACCATAAAAATATGTCATGACCCGCTTTCGAATAATCGAATACGAATCGAGTCATGTCCGGCCTACGCTGTCGTTGACAGCGGTAGTCAGCATTTAGTCTAGTCATCAACAGAATCACATAACTCATCATAGTATCTATCACGAATATACTAATATCTATCACAGATCACTATCCAGTAGTTATTACAGCCTTTTACATGAATGATCGGATACAAAGTCGGTAATGAAAGATAAATGATATCTATGTCAGCTACATATCATCAATACAACCAAATCAATCCTATGTAATCAACTACATCTCAATATCCGGAGTGAGCTCTAATGCTAGATCTCCCTGTTAGCCATAACCACTCTAAGGGATCAATCTCACCTGTAATCAACGATCCAGTCAGGAAAGGAGCAAAGTGTAGTACCCCGTCCCGTTCAGTCAATCGGAGAAATAAAAATGCCAACGGCGTTCAGACTTATCCATGCAACGTCTTGACCTTTGCACTAATAAAATGGATGTTTTCGAATGCACAAGTAGGCGTGATAATAAATAGACGAATCCACATAGATAAGGGAATAACCCCAAGTCGGATCAATTGAGTTAAGAATATGGAAAGGTCCCATGGTTGGCTTAGAAGTGTTGTACGTTGTGCTTTCAAAATGATACTCGATCCTTCGTCCCGTGGCTTGGGAGAAGAAAGTTGGTTTAAGTTGCCACGAAGTTATAGACTTAGCCTAAGTCGTAGACGTCGTACGTATAAATGCTTGATAAACCATGCACGGTCCTATCGTCCAAGGCTTGGCATAGCCTTTGGCCATACTACGGATTAAGTTGTTGCACGATTAAGTTAGGCAAGAGTTATGCTGGACTCTCGAAGTCATAGTAAGCACTGTCCTGCTCTTTCTGCGGTGGTTAAGTCACTTAGTCCCACGATCTCAAGGCTCGTCATATAAAGTATGACTTGGACGATAGCGTCGCGTAGAACACAAAGTCGATTTAAGGCACGAGCCACGGTTGACACTATGAAAAGTTAGCCACGGTCAATGGCAATCAGGGAACCATTTTGTTCAGTTAAGTAGGAAGGCTATATATTAGTCGTTTCCTAAGTTCCAAAGAAAGAAAAGTTCATGCGACCATTATCGCCGAGGCGGTCCCACGTTTTGGGGGTCTCCAAGGATGCACGTTTTGTATCGTATGGTTCTGATGCACATTTTGTATCATATGGTTTCAATACACATTTTGTATGATATGGTTTCGAGCACGTTTTGCTAAGTATGGTTCTAGTCGTACCGTAAAGTAGGCCATGCATTTACGTGAGTCTAGGTGTTCTCGTAGATGCGTGGTCATGGACAACTTATCGACAAGGATTTCTTCATCGACTGTTATTACGCCGGGAAGCCGTGGCCAGTCGACCTAGGGGAAGACGTTATAGCAGCGCTGGATTGTACCGTGTGGGTAGTCGGAAGCTTTCCATGGGGCTAGCTACCTTGTATTGAAAGACCCTCCGCCTACCCGAGCTATGTCCATGATGGCTTGGAGTGCTCGTGACTTTCATATAGATAAGTTGGTGTGCTGAGCGGCAATCCGCGTGCACAGTGTCGGTCGATTCAAAGAAAGTATAAGCACGACACATTTGAGTTAAGAAGGTATGCACGGTTGCAACCCAATATGGAGCCTAAGATTTGGCTAAACAAAGACACGTGCTTCGGCACAAGATGTGGCATCGGGTAATAAGTCGTCGGCATAGAGTTGCATAAGTTGGAATTGAGTACTTTCGAGTTAAGTCAAGAAGGGTCGTAGGGAAAGTTCGGTTAAGTCATGTTGAATAGTGAGGCACGGCCTCGATATGTTATGGCACGACCACGTTGTTATGACACAAGTATAGAAAAGTTACTAAGTGGCGAGGCACTGCCCCGATTATGTTATACAAAGAGATTTATGGCACGACCAAGTTGTTGTGTACCAGATATGGGTCGAAAGGCAAGCACGAGTCAATAATTGACGCTATTGGCACGAGAAGGTCTAGAGGTATAGTACGAGTAAGTTATTGGTGCAAGGCGCGGTGATGGTCTAGAGACACAAAATATGCCAGGGTATGTCCTAAAATTGATCCTAAGGCAAGAATAGAAAGACAATCGTAAAAGGATATGTTGCACAAAGTAAATGAACGTGTTGGTTTTGTATGGGTGAACGAGAAGCTCATACCACCAGTACAGTTGAGTACTAACATCCACACAGTGTTTATGTGCAGGCACAGGTAGAAGCTCGTTGGCGCGGGCTCGCTTGGATGCGTCGAGGCATGGAGTTTCTTGGCGTTTTGAGGCGCGTAGCCGCATGGAGTATGGACTTATACGTGACATAATGTATGGACATTGCCTATCTGAAGCATCCGCTGGCTCGTCAATTGTATTAAGAGATGAGAGAGAGAGAGAGCAGAGTGACTTGTATTTGAGAAGAGTGAGCTTGAGTGATTATAATCTTAGCCTCGTGCCCACCTATGTAATCTCTATTTCAATATCAATAAAGAGCATATTTGAATGACTTGTGTTTGTTTCAACTTTTTGCTGGTGTTACTCAATATTTCTGCTTGTGACTTCTATGCGACGACCCCATCGCTTATCCTAAAATCGGCCATTATGGAACCCACCTTACGTGAGCGCAATCTAGGCTCACGTGGCATCATGCCTTAGCGAGGACGATCGGTCCTACGGGACCGAAACGTGATATAGTGGTATCAGAGCATGACTTTACGTCCTTGGACTTTCGATTGAATTCTTTAACTCTGATGTTATTTTCGCAAACTCTGATGTTATTTTCGCGATTGATATCGTTAGTGCGCTCTCTCTCAATGTTCCACGAGATGTCCATACAATAAGTCTATGTAATTTGCAAATCATATGAGAATAGTTTTTTACAAAATGAAAGATGGTTCACGTAAAGCGTGGTTGGCCAAGTCGGGCTGGGCATATACACCAAGATTGCGTTGACCTTAGCAAAGTCGTATACGGGATTCAAAATATGTCGGACAAGAATGAGTTAGACTCGATTCATAAACAGTATCGGTTAGTTGCGATAGAGGTGCTATCGTAAGGAGATATCGTCAATGCGATATAGATGGAACGTGCTTGAAATTGAGGAATGGTTCGAACGAAGATTTAATGAAGTCGATTGTGAATCAAATGATAGTTTAGAGGATGTGTCGAATGACTTCATCCCTAAGTGGTGTATGGGATAGCCTCGGGGATGTCGATCGATTGAGGATACGGGGTACCAATGAGTCTATCAGCAAGCGTCGTATTGTATACAAAGCCTTAGATTGAGTATCATTGAGTAAGTTGTAATTTTAAAGTTTATGACGAGTTGGTTCGAACAAACTAGAAATGACGCACACGAGAATTGAAGTGTGCATGTATGAATTGTGAATATGATTGAGTAGGTAGATTGAATCAAGAAAAAGTTAATGTGTATGAACGGATGACTCGATCGAGAAAATCGATATGAATTGTATACGAAAAGTTAGCACGATTGGATGATAGTGTGCATGGAAATGATTCGAATATTTGAGATTGACTCTAAGGATTGAAATAGATGTTGCTCGATAATTTGAGTTAGCATAGGTCAAGATATTTTAAGAAACTATGTTGCTCAATGACTTAAGATAGACTGATAAACATGTGTGATTATGGGTTGAACAAATTGATCATGTAAATAGTTCGGAGATTATTGAACGAGTTTTGATCTTGAATATCAAGGAGATTGCGGTATATCCAATTCGGATAATAGCATCGATTGCACGGCTCAAAATTCGTTGCAAATAAAGATCGTCAGGTTACGTATGTCATCGATGGTATTGAGGCATATCAAAGATCGATATGCGATAACTCGGGAGTACTCTGATTCTAGGAATGACGATCATATAAAGTGTTATTGTTTTGGATGGATGCTATACTTGAGACTTTGATTGGAATGAAGGCTTGGATGAAAATGATCGTGTCTTGATTGCTTCGACGATAGCCACAATGTTGACGTTCTTATCTTGCAGGGTGCAACACCAGCCTCGCACATACATCATGTCAGATTTGGGGTGATCATTCCGCGTGAGCGCTGACATGGTGATTCATGTTGCGGGAATGATCGAACTCAGAAAATTAGGGCGTGGCAATTTGTATGCTTTGACTTGTGGTTTGATGCGAAGGTGAATTCAAGGATTGTTAGGACTTGCGATTGATAATTGAGTAAACTTGAGGATTAAGTAGATCCAATATGGGTACCGATAATAAATCAGTCTAGACTCAAAGCAAGAGTTATGCCCCGATGAGAACGATTATCCTACGAGAATGCATGGTAATTTCATGTCCAAGCATGGATAGTCAGACTTGCGTGAGATTGGGCTATGACATATTGCTATGCTAGACGACCTCGTGATCGATTATATGAATTGCGATAAACGACTTAGGGAATATGGAATGAAAATTATGGTTTAGTAACAATTTGTGTTGTAGCATACTTGACTGGAATATGATGAATAGGTGAATTGTATTGAACATGTTTAAAGAGATGGATTATGCGAATTGGTAGTTTGGACGTGCGATATTGATATACCGAAGATTGGGTTGAACAGGACTTATGGTAGGATGGCTTTGCTGAATGACTCGGACCCCCTGGACTAAGTGTTGTAAGTGCGAATAGGAGAATATATGCTCGAAGTTAGAAATCGGAGTGATACGAGCTTGGGTAGAAAACCTGTATTATTAAATTTGGTTTGACCTTAGGATTGGGGTCAGTGTTGATATTATTGTTTGGGAACTGTGATTCTAATACTGACGATTGACTTTAGCCTGGAGAGATAGCCTAACGGTTATGCGAGATGTCCCTGCTTTAAGAGATAACATATGATTGATTTTAGGATTGAGAGAATGAATCAAATATGTGAGATTGGATTCACTATCACGAGGCTCGGCTAAAATGTATATATTTCGAGGATGCCTTAAATATGTGCACGATCCAGCTAAGTGATACGTTGAATTCAAGTGAGACTAAAGGAACGAAAGAGCATCGAGGATTTTAAATTTGTGTGTTGCAAATAAAGTATTGATGGTAGTGTGATCGTTGGATTCAAATGAACTTGAATGTCGATTTATCAAATTGTTTGTCATAGAACTAAGTCGCCCGTGTGCGCGATAAATGTAAGTTACCCAAGTCGAGATATAGTTGTTCGATGTGAAGGAAAATCAAAGCATGTGCGTGGCTCTGATAAAAGAAACGCATAGAAAGAATGTGTGCAAGAATTGTTAGATGATGAATCAAGTTATAAGTCGATAAGTGTACTCAGTTAGTTTCGAGGACGAAAATTTTTCTGAGTGGTGTATAATGTAGTACCCCATCCCCCTCAGTCAATTGGAGGAATCGAAATGCCAACGACGTTCAGAATTAGCCATGCAACGACTTGCTCGAAGTGTCACGACCCGCACCCGCTTTTCGGATACGAAGCGTGTCCAAGCCCAGCCTACGCCGTAGTATCGGCGGTAGAACGCTGTCTATAACTCACAAGTCACTGAATCTAGAATCATATGACAATCTATATCTAATCCACAGAATAATAAAGAATCAACTAAAACCAATGAATGTCTATGAAACTGAATAATAGAGAGTATAAACTGAATGTTTCCAAAATTCAAGTCACCTCCGGTGGACACAAATCCACTACCAATAGACGAAAAACAATAAAGACATGCAATAAACTAATTGAGTCCAAACTGCTAATCAAATGACAACCTCAGATGCAACGGTGGTTTGATGCTGGTTCACAGCTGCTCGTCTGCTCCTGGCTTAAACTCGACTAAACCTGAAGAGATCATCAGGTCCTCAGAGGACTAGCAAGATACATAAAAATGAGCCTTTCTAACAGCTTATCATGCATGGAGAAAATCTAGAATAAAAGTAAAACTAATACAATAAAGATACACGAATCTGTGAACTGACTACGCATAAATAAACTACTAGATGAAGACGAGAGAACTCATGTCAAGATGTCAACGGATAACCAATCGAATACTCAAACCCTCGCTCCTAGTGTGGACTCGTAGGTTTGATCAACTACTAACCCTCGTCCCTAGTGTGGACTCACAGGTTAGCTTCAAGAATCACTACTACAAAAAAAGTTGGTTTTTGGGACAACACTTTTAAGAACTCTAGTTTTAAACGTCCTAAAAAATTATTATTTGGGACTGCTATATTTTTTTGTAACAAAAAATGAATTTATTGGTGACAGATTGATAAGTGGGTCTCTTATTTGGGACTATTAATAATTTTTGTTCCAAATAAATTTTGAGACCGTCTCAAATAATCTCAGCGGGAATGGCAATTATTTGGCGGCCCAAACCATTTTTTTTAGAAATCTTTTTTTTTCCTTACTCCTAACCGTTGGATCTCTAGAATGAATCCACACCATTCATCCACATATACTACAAGAAACGTTGGTTTATTAAACAGAGAGTACAGGTTTGTTAATTTTAAATCTCAGTTTTGGAAAAAAAATTCCATTCCCCCGCATAATTTTTTTGTGTTTCCCGCCCTCTCTCGAGCTTCCTTCATCGTCAAAGCCCCCTGCCACACCCCTATATTCCATTCCCATCTTCATTTCCTTCTCTCTCTTGATCGGTACTCTCTTTCTCTTCTCTCTCAATTTATATGTTTTCCGTGAGCACAAACCCTAAGTTCTTAACCCTAGATTTGTTAGATTTTTGTTAAGGAATAATTAGGGTTGTTGATGTTCGAGACGAAGGCACGCTCCCATAAGGTTGTCGAGGCCCCGGAAGAGGGGGAGAATGTTGTCGAGTTGTTGATGCTCGAGACGGAGGCACGCTCCCATAAGGTTGTCGATCCCACCGACGACTTCCTGTCAGTGACCAAATTTGAGGATAGCATCACCACCACCTCGAGAAGATCTACGAGCGGGCGGGGGTATGGTCTTCTAGAAGAAACCCGAGTCCTCCTCCCAAGCAGAACCCCAACTCATCGCTAGGACTCTGTCGATTTGCCAACTCCAAACCTCTGCTGACCAACTGTTCTACCGAATTCTCCAAAGAGTTAGTAACATTATTTGTTATATTTTCTCATAAGTCAGACTGTGTTGCACTGACTAAACACAATTCGAACAAATTGACACTAGCACTGACACTAACACATATGGGTTTTCTATAATGTGTCCATATACGTGTCTGGTATGACCTGACTCGAAATACAACACCTATTTTCAGAGTGGTTCAGATTCCTGGATATAGGACTTAGTTGTGATGGAAACTCACATCACGTAGATATTATGGATAAAAGAAGAAGGAGATAGTGTTGATTTATTAGTTGTAATAAAGTATATGCCATTGGCGCAGATGTAGAATTTGATAGATTCTTATGGGGTTGCAGTCTTGTCACGAGAAAGTTTTCGAAAATGGATTGGTGGAGAGATGGTTAGCATAGATCATTGTCCTAATGCTTCGCTTCTCTGTAATTAGTAACTGATATAAGGATGGCTTCAATAGGTAGGATTTTGGTGAAGGACAAATAGATAGATTAGCTTGGTTATGCATATTGATTTCTCTATTTTGAATGTTGTCACTAATCAAGAATCATCAGAATTGATGAAATTATAGGAATAGTGTGTCTCCTTATATAGTGTATATAAAGGTCTACAATTTTCCACATTTAAGTTGAATTAGACTGTTGTTAGCCTTTGATTGTTAAGGTTTTTCAGTATATCCCATCCTTGCATGTCTATTCAAATTGACTTGGAATTTAGTCAAATATTTTTTTTTCTTTCTCCTGTTGGATATTCTGGAATCGTAGCTCCATGGCTACTCTAGCGGTGGTCGAGAAGAATTTCTTCTTAAACTAGGTCTTGAACTGATCCCTAGTGGCCCTCCCTCTCGCAAATAACGGCTCATTCCGGAACCAAACTCCCGCCAGTGTTGTGAACCAGGTGGACTTTTTTGGATCGAGTCAGTTTTGGAAGATTCATTGCACTGAAAATATAACCATAAAATAGAAGCAACTAAAAATGTCCTCCCTCACTGTTTCATAAAATATTGTTCTTTGATATGTAAAATAGTAGTATTGTGGGCCAGTTGTATCAACTTTTGATTATTCTAATGAAGGTCAAATGCCAATCTTGGAAGCATTAATCCAATTGACTATTATACCATGAGAATTAAAACTAGAAAGCTTATTCATAACTTCTTATTTTTGGTGATTGAATATATTTCAATCTCCTATTAACCGTCACATTATTGCAGCAGTCATTTCCAAATATTTTCTTGTCATTTGATTTTTGATCACCACTTTCTCTTTCCTGATCTTTTTGCATAATCTGCGAATGCTGTTTTCTAGGACCTCCACAAATCTTCATTGCACATACCTGCAAAATATTGGTCAGCAGATTCATCCTTAGGATTGGTCAACAGTTAGAGGACAATGTGCATGCTTGCGTTTTAGTATCCTTGGTCCCTAATACTTCTTAGACTGCTCCATAGAAACATGTTATTTGATGTGGCTATGCATTTTGGACTTTCTGACATCATCACACCATCATCATCATTTTTATTATTATTTACTTTATAACTATATTTGGATTCAATTTATTTTAAGGCCAGAGACAATGGTTTATACATTGACATGGGCACAACCACAACAATTACATGAATGACTATAATATTCTGTTTGTGCTTGGTTAATTTTTCAAAACATACAGCTATGCATTTTCAAAACAGACATCTCTGCCAAAACAAATTGGTCTTCAACTCGAAATGCTATAGATTTAGTTCTTACAATGCTGGCACATGCAATTCCTCTTAATTACTTGCAAATATGATTGAGATCTATGTATCTTTTTTTTTACTCTTTGTATATTCAACTTTTTGAAGTGAAGTTCTGTTTCAATTCATATTGCTTCACTTTGATCTGCATTTATTATTTTTGATATTCAGCTTTGCGATTTTGGGTTTGCACGTGCAATGTCAGCAAACACTGTTGTTCTGCGTTCTATAAAAGGTAATCTTTTCGCGTGTACATTCAGATATTGTTCTATGGCACATTGACATTGGATACATATTAGCTACTCTCATCAGATAGTTTGAGACAGATACACTTTCATCAGAACATTGAGTGAAATATATTATATGTAATATATATTCCTTTAATATTCTGCGTAAAAGGGTTGATAAATGCACAGAGCCTTTATTGATGACCAATGTATTCTAGAATATTGTACCTGTTACATATTGTTGCACTTGTGCTTGTGTAGGTACACCTCTACACATGGCTCCAGAGTTGGTCCGGGAACAACCATACAATCACACAGCAGATTTGTGGTCTCTTGGAGTAATCTTGTATGCTACTGAACTTCTTAAAACCTTTGAATTGAATTTTCAGTTGATCTGTTTTCATTCTTATATTATGCTCCCATTGGTTTAAGCTCTCAGATACCTGAAATGCAAAAGATCTTCTTAGTTTATCTTTCAAAAAAAATTTACTTTCAGTTTGTTTTCAACTTTTTTGATCAACTATCAGGCATCTCCTGTTAGTTGATTTTCTTTTTCTTGGACTCTACTGGAAATGGTTTACATATACCATAGCTTCTTTGTTTCTCCAATAACAATGGGCTAGGGGTTTAGGTCACATAAAAACAAGTGTAGGTAAAGTCACCTGCAAAGGTAGCCATATGCTATGCTTATTTTTTATTTCTCATACAACATTTTTGTTTCCTCAATTTATTACTTTTGTGTTATTGAATTTAGTTATCCAAGCAATTTTATAATTATGTCAGAGGCCTAATATGGAACAATTGTGAACACGACTCTTATTTTGGGCAATTATCAGGTATGAACTATTTGTTGGCCAGCCCCCATTTTATACCAATTCTGTTTATGCACTCATTCGACACATAGTCAAGATGAAACTGCTTTCTGCTTACATGTTCTTACTGCCCTTTATGGTGGAACACATCTTAATTTTTTTTGTTGATATAAAAGGATCCAGTGAAATATCTAGACAATATGAGTGCAAATTTCAAGAGCTTCTTAAAGGGTCTACTGAACAAGGTTGTTGCACTAATTTTTGGTGAAACTGTGTATAGAATTGTAATAAAAATTTATGTTAACTGATATTGTTGCTCATCATGTTAGGTACCGCAAAGTAGACTAACTTGGCCAGCCCTACTGGAACACCCGTTTGTCAAAGAAAGTTCGGATGAGCTAGAGGCTAGGGTTAGTTCCACTATTCTGGAAAAAGAGTATTTGAAATTTGAATACTCAACATAATCTCTTTATGTCTTACTAATATATTTGTTCATAGCCTTTTAGATTTTTCTAAATTTTTGCTAATCAAATTTCAGGAACTACGAGCAGCAACTGCTGCAGCTCGAGGAAGTGATGCTGCTTGGAAGGGTGAAGAGTACCTCCCTCCTATGTTAACAACCGGAACTACTGCTGCCAAATCTGAATGTCTGATAATACCTTTAGCATTTTGTTTGCCTCTTGTAGCGTGCTAACTTACTACATATTTTCTGATAGGTAAGAGCATGTCTGCTCACTTGTAGGATAGGAAAAGTGGGAACATTACAAGCGATACCCAAGCAGATGTTACTCACCTAACTCTAGACGGTCAACAAGAAGAATCACCAACACTTCCAGTTTTTGTAGGCAATGTTCCATCAGGTACTCTGTCATTCCTTGTCAACAATTATTGTCTATATGCAACTCCTTTGTGTTAATACTCCACTTTTGATCCGCGAAGGGCCAAAGGCAAGCTTGACAATTTTGAGAAGTTCTATTTTTGTAAATAAAATGTTTGCTTTAGTTATTCCAAATATAAGTATTTATATACGTTCTTGTAGGTTTACTCTGTTTTGGTTATTAGTTATTTCTGTGCAACTTGTTGTTTTGATGTCTAAGTTATTTTTTGAAACAACAGCAGTTGAAACTTTGGATGACGCTGCTAGATTTTCTTATATTAACATATCGATGATTTGGCCGACCTGGGAATTTTCGGGATAAAGGTTTTGTTGTTGTTGCAATATATCAATAATTGACATATATTTGCTTTTTAAATCTTGTGTGCAAGAAAATGTTCTTCATCTGCAAGAACTGGTAAAATTTTATGTAATAGAGTGAGTTCAAAAGTAACATAATGGTAAAGCTTAGTGCATTGTCATTCTCTAGTAAGTGTTTATTCTGTCATCTTTTGATAAGCTGTGCCTGATTTCAGAATGCCCAGTTTTGGATAGTTTGGAAAAGAACTCATGTACGGTTAAAGGTGCAAACCTAATTGGTCAAGGTAACGAAGCTTTGTCAGCTATTCTGCTTCCCTTGAAGTCTTGGTCAAGCGGAACTCCTAGTTCTTTAAGGTAAATCTGTTCTTAATCTAGTCCCTCTACATACTTGATACGAGAAGCACTAATGCACCAAAATGATGCCCAAATTTGAGACGACATGGAAAGCACATGGACATACCAAAAGATGTACATGTACTCCCAAACTTGGTGTCCATGACGTCGTCTCTGTTACATGTGTCTCTGTACAGCACAAATCTTTAGTTATTCGTGATGCTGTTTCAAATGGAAAATGCTGGCTAAAATTTGGTGCCAAATAACCTGTTGAAGTGCCTCGGAAATCTTAAGCTTCTGCATGTTTAAAGTTTACTGGTCGTTGACATGGCATAGCCAAGTTGAATAATTAATTAGTGGACTTTCTTTAAATGCTGCCTTACCAGCCAGCAACCCAGACTTAACAACTAGAACAGCCTTGACATTTATGTCTAGACTAACTAAGTGTCACTATTGGAGATGGATAGATTGATTTATTATTAAAGTATGTATTCTCTTTTATAATTCATTTTACTGCAGTATTTTTGCACAAATAATTAATGTGAGTTCTTAATTGGGAATCACCATATTTCGTACTAAGGGTTCGTCTGGGATTTAGTTTTGAAAAACTTTTTCAAGATGGAGTTTTCTCAAACTGGGGTTTGAAAGCAACACAGAGACAAACTAAGTTTTGGCATTTCGGATTAGTTTTAGTAAACTAAAAACTGTTTGGCTTGACGCTTGTATAGTAAACTAAAAACTGTTTTGGCATTTCGAGGTTTGCTCATGCAGTTCTCTTCTGTTCTTGGCAGATCCAGACTGTTGATTTTGCTGTGAGAGGTGCAAGCGTGTTTCATGTGGCTCTAAAATTTTAAAGGTACGAAGTGGAAGAACACACGATGACTTGTCATCTTAAGGCTTCACTCAAATTAACCATTCCATCTGTTCTTGAAATTAACAAAATTGGTTTGGTATTGCACAACTGGTTCTTGCTTTTATACCCTATACCCTGGGTTCTATTGGTGATAATCGAGCATTAGTTGGACACACAGAAAAGTGTTGCTTAAAACATCTGATTTTGATTAGTGTATGGCTCTATTTTATAAGTGTTGCTTAAAACATCTGATTTTGATGTCGATATTAGTAGGTTTTAGTAGCCAATTAGGGTTTGCTAGTTTATTTTTAATTAGAATTCCGTGGATCAAATTGGGAATCACAGAATTGCAATTTCATTTATTTTGGTTAGAATTTGACAATTCGGTTAATTTGGTGGTTAGAGTCTTTACATTGGCTAGACCGAAAAGAAGGAAACGAAGGAGGCATCTCTTTTTTAAGGTCTGGATCAGTGTTGGATTAAAACTTTTGTTAGGAACATTTTTCTACTGTAGCAAAAATTTGATAGATGTCTCAATTATGGGTCTCGTCTCTTTTTAGCCGTTCTACTGTATAATTCATCATGAAACTATATTGGAAATTTGAGTTTTTTTTTTCTGTTACATTTTTCTTCTTCTGTTACTTGATTTTTTTCTTCTGTTATAACATCACTTTGAATTATAACTTTTTGAGACAATGAAAAATGATCTTAAAGCTGAGCGTCTTGAGCAAGAGGCTCGACATAAGGAAGAGCTCGAGAGGATGAAGAGTGAGCTTAGCACTGAGCTCAAAGCACAAGTTGTAAGCATGTTCGTGGGTGCTTTCCACCTTCCTGATATACTCAAGTAAGTCTCTGTCGCAAATTACTTTTCCATGAGTCTGAGGTCCCAATTACTTATAACTAACCATATTTCTGGCTTATTCATGTATTTCCAGGTAGCCAATGCTGCTGGCAGTCATGGATGTGGATCGGTTTGTCAATGGATGTAGAAAATCAAATATATATGTTTTGGACTTGTGTAATAGATTTTATTTTGTAAATTAAGTGAATGCTTACTGATGTAAAACTTGACGGGAACACTCTTAAGTGATGTAAGACTTGGATTTCATTTTGTGAACAATGGGATATTACCTTTAAATATGTTTTATAGAAATCGTTTTGTTAATGTTGCGGCTTCGCTTTGTTAATGTTGCGGCTACCATATGCATTTCCGATTAAATAAAATAGTTCTGTATGAATTTTTGTTGTATATAAAATTCAATTATATATTTTATATATAAACAGGAAATTAGTAATTCCATAATAATTTAAACAATTGTTAAGTTTTTCGGACGATTATAGTACTGTAACAAAAGTAAATTACTTTTTTGGGACTTTTTAAATTTTTGTCCTTTATTTATTAGGATGAAATATATCTGTTACAAAAACATGTTTTTTGGGACAAATTAACAAACCGTCACACAAAAGCATAAATTTGAAAACTTTTGAGACGTTTTGCCTAACCGTCCTTTAACAGTAATTAGGACGGCAATATCCGTCCCTAAAGTTTTTGCCACACCACCCTAATGGGACCGTCCATTCCCGTCCCAAAGGTCGTCCCAAATATTTGTTGGGACGGTAATTGCAGTTTTTAAGACGGTTTTTTGTTGTCCCCAAAGGTCACTTTTTTTGTAGTGCACCCTCGCCCCTAGTGTAGACTCGCAGGTTTGGACCAATAACTATTAACCCTTGCCCCTAGTGTGGACTCGCAGGTTAGCTTCAAGATTCAAGACAAGAAGGTATAGCAGTTCAGTTTATGACTTCTCGTCCTATGACACGACCCAATCAAGACACAAATGTGAATACGTCCAATAAAATACAAGGCTAACTGTGAACAAGGGCTATATATCAATAAAGTAAAATACTAGCATGATATGAAAAAGCACATGTCAATAATAAATGAAAGAAACTGGATAATGAAAGACAGTACATGTAAATAAAGCTGTAGAGAAAGGCAAGGTATACTTGCATGTGGTCCTGAGCTGCTGGCACAGGTCAGAATCCGTGTTGAGGTCCAAGTAGCCTATTTATAAAATTACAAAGTTAATGGTGATTCAACAAGGAAAATAATTATCTATTTAATCCTTAGTTTCCTAATTTGCTGGGTTTGCTAACTTATACCCTTCTCCTTTTAATTCTCATTTAGCTTACACTTCTAGTATATACCTTTCTAACTCTTGCCTAGATAGGTAGACTACAGTATCAATCCTTCTTTACCCTATTATATTTAGTGTTAACTAGGCCTGTTCCTATCGGAGCTTGCTACTTCCTATACTCAATTCCTATGACTATTGCTACTGGTATCAAGGACATTACAAACCATATAAATATTCTGGTTACCTTTCTTTGTGAAGAGGAATAACCCAAATTGGTTCATGCGTGTACCCTTGAATCAGCCTTTGTATTACTACTTCAGATGTCTACATCCCAGTTTGAACCCCCCTCTTCCTTACTGATACTCAAATGACCCCTGAAGGTATGCATTTAGCAACTATATGCACTCTATTGTCTTGTATTCATCAACATAGGCAACAACCTATGTACCTGCTGGTCATAGGCACTTTAAATGGATACTACACTTATCCCCAAATTTCTGCATCCATGTGGGCAGGTTTGGCTTCATACTCAGCCACCTGGAACCCTATGCCTTACTTTTAGTTAGATACACCTATTTGCTATCACATGAATTCTCCTTTGAAATTGGACACTAGTCTTTTGTTGATTTCACTCTAGCATCTATGGCTGCTCGAGTTAAACTCAAAGATATTACAAGTACTATTACCACTGCTAGGTAAACACCAGTCTTTCCTTTTGACTATTCCCCTATACGATACTGTTACCTAGGTAAAAAGGATGAATCCCCTTTGCGATATTAATACAAATCCCCATCGATTTGACTGATACCAACTCTTCCCTGAACCTGAACACCTGATCCTTTAATTTGATTTGGCCACCCATACTTTAACACATTAGCTTATTCACTGCTTACCTAGGAACATGCCTTTCACATGTAAGCACTCCATGTCCTGTGCAAACAATCACATCCAGGTTTCCTGATACTAGCATACGACACTTATACACAAACCCCCTATACACTCTGGCACTAATAACTGATACTTGATTAACTAATATATCATGTGTGACTGATATCTGATATACAATTTAACATATCAATGTGTAGACTGATCCTACATCCTCTGATACAATACATCCCCAACCTGGACTTGCTTCTCTCTGTTTCCCTCTACCTGAACAGTGCCTATCTTCACAACTTGATGTACAATCCACCCCTCTTATTGTTTCCTATTTTACTTTGTTGATGCAGTAGTTGCTGCTACTTGCCCAGTTTTCCTTGATACCCTGACCATGACACCTACTTGGATTTATACCAACTGATATCAACTTCCTTATTTCGGTCTCTCTTTGAATCAACACATCTAGGTATCCAATGATACCTCGTGTGTCAATTGGTACTTAGTTCCAACACGCCCAAACAAAACCATCATATTACAAGTTTGTAGCTAATGTCAATATCAGTCTAGACAGGGACCCCATTGATACCCAACCCGATCGACACTATGTTGGTATTACAGCCTTCAGTGTCCTTCCTTATCTATGTTCTTGTATTTGTCATGCAACTTAGCTTCTTGAGATGCCCAAATCTGTTTGTGCTCAACATCAAGAGTGGTTTATCTCTGTTGATGACTTATACTTATCTAACACTGGTACCCGACTGATACGCCATGTCCAATGACTGACACGTTAGCTTACTGACCGGCACATCCAAGGAAGACACTACTCTGATGGTTATACTCTACCACACAAGTGTATAGGACTGTTGTCACTAATAGCAAGCATGCTTGATATACTAAGGTACTACTCTGATACAATATAGGCTGACACATAATTGGAAATATCAACCACTTCCTACTGATACCCCAGATTCTGTTCCAAAAAGACATCCACACAGGAAATACCATAGTTACATCTCCCTGTAGCTATCCCATACATTGGGCTTATGTGGTCACTTGATATACGATATGCAACAAGTGTGTCAATGAGTAAACTGGTAGTTCATAGCAACCAAATATATGGTACAAGTTTTCAGATATTAATTTACAGCCTTATACTCCTTACTTGCTGTTGGTAAAGACGCTATTGATCCATATGGACTTTGCCTACCGACCCTACGTATCCTACTTATAAATGCACATACCCTCTGGTCAGTTACCTGTTAGCCGAACACGTAGGTATTTGTCTATATGGTTTAATATTCTACTGAAACGTGTATACAGGGAACCCTCTACATTGCATATGACACCAGGCTCCCCCTTCCCATTTATAGAGTCTAGGGTCCACATATTAACAGCAACTCATCGATCCTCATAGACATAAACTCGAACACTATGCGTATATTCAAGAACTATAAATTAGAGAACATGATTATGTACCTATTGAGGTCGGGGTGTGAAAACTCGAATGCTCCTCCAGTTCCTTGCTCGACTGCCTTTTGCGGTGGAAATTAGATGAGGATATTAGGGTTTTGTCGAGGCTTGGGTCGGCTGCTTCTACCAACATATGTATAGTGTAGATGATAAGAGGAAATGGGATTTAAAATCTTGGTAGGGAATTGGAAGATCGATCCTTTTGGATTCGAATTTCATTCGAATGTAGGGGTTAAGCAAGGGCAGCCATGAGCAGTTTAAATTTGAATTAGAGAGAGAGAGGGGTCTGCTCTTGCAAGTTTGTTGCCAGCATTTGAAAATATGAACTCTTATTTTCACCCAGGTCCTTGTTAATCTCTTATATTCCAAGTTTGATTCTCTATTGACTATTTAAATAAATCATAACCCATAATAGAGACAAAAGAAAAAAAAAGTTTTACAAATGAGGAAAATTGGGTCAAGGGGTTACAAATCCACCTCCTAGAATAATTTCGTCCTCGAAATTCAATAAAGCTATGATCTACTCAAATGAATATTCTAAAACATAGCTATCAGAATATTTCAAATACTCCCCAACAATGTCTAGTATAGGACTATCAATTAATACCACTACTTTAATCTACTAGGAGTTACCGTCAGCTCCTTCTTGCGACGTCGTCGCATCTCCCATGATCATGGCAAAATCTTGTCCTTCTGGCACGGTTGGTAGTGGTGGGGCACTCGCGTTTCTCTTCGGACAATTTTGAGATAAATGTTGGTTGGATCCACAAGTCCAACACAACCCTAATCTGCCGCGACAATTTTCTTGTGTGTGGCCTTTCTTCGAGCAATACTGGCAGGTGAAAACATCTTGGTCTTATCGTAGGGCTGCTCGTGGCTGCTGCTGATGCTGCTGTGCTGAGGTCTTCCCTGGAACGTTGGGACGTTTTGCCGGGGTTGATTAGTTGTTGCCTCCTCCGAATGTATCTCGATTCCTCTTCGGCTTGTGGCTCAGTTCTTCTTCTACTGCTTGTACGACCATCAAGATCTCCTCATTGGTGGTGGCTCGACTGGTGGCGATGGCTAGGCGTATCTCGTGAGATAATCCCTTTCTAACTCGTCAGGCCATGTCTTCAGGGGTGCTGACCATGCTCTCTGCGAAGCGGCTGAGGAGAGAAAACTCCAAAGTGTACTCGTCTACGGTGAGGTTGCCTTGTACTAGGTGCTCGAACTGACTCACCAACACCTCTCGTGCTACGTAGGGATAGAATTTCTTCTTAAATAGTTGCTTGAATTCCTCCCAAGTCACGTTTGGAGCAACAAATTGGGGCTCGCTTTGGTACCATGTCCGTACGATATCGAAAAGCTGTCCACTAGCTGACTCAACCTTCAGATCTTCTGAGACTCGGGCCATCTTCAGGTATCGCTCTACGTTCTCTAACCACTCATCAGCGTAGAGAATCCTCTCTGTCCCTTGGAATTCCCTGGGCCTGAGGTCCATAAAGTTCTTGGAGGTTCCAGGGCGCTGTCGGAGAGCATCTCTAATCTGAAGAGCCTCTCTCAAAGTGTCATGGAACATGTTGGCTTGCTGCTGGAAGATCCCGAGGAGTGTGATATTGTCCAGTACTGGTGGCGGAGGCAGAACAGGTACTGGATACATCGTAGGTGTCAGATGCATCATAGGAGCTGGATACATCGCCGATGTTGGATGCATGGAAAAAGCTGGATACAATGCTGGTGCTGGGTGCATGGCAGGTACTGGATGTGGAACTTGTGCTGGTGATAGGACAGATGCTGGGGGCAGAACGGGTGCTGGTGGTGGAGTCTACGGAGGAAACCACGGAGGTAGTGGGATGTCGTCTCTACAGAATCTCGAGATCTACGGTTGTGGCAGATTGCCCATATGAGTGAACTGGCCTTCCTGCGTCGGTGGGGTCGTGTACGTGAAGAATCCTCCTGCAATCGGTAGGGTATTCAGGGAAGCGTTGTTCATGTCTTGAGAATCCATTTACTGCAACAAAAGAAAACATTTTAGCCGCTGAAGAATTTCAAGCAGGATACAAGACAAGGATTCAATGAAATCAAGGATTAGAGACCAATAATGAGTCAAGACATGTGGATGAGATCCTAAGTGTCTAATCCTATTCGCAGGCTCACGTCGGCACAGTAACGTAACCGCAGTGATTAACATAGACCTGCATGGGCCACCAAACGAAGACCCGCACGGTCGAGGCGACTCCTCGTTCAGGTGGGTGGCTTCGGTGAACTTGCCTCAGCTTGGCCTTCGTACTAATAAAATAGATGTTTTCAAATACACAAGTAGGCTTGATAATAAAAGAGACGAATCCACATAGCTAAGGGAATAATCCCAAGTCGAAATAATTGAGTTAAGAATATGGAAAGGTCCCACGGTCGGGTTAGAAGTGTTGCACATTGTACTTTCAAAATGACACTTGGTCCTTCGTCCCGTGGCTTGGGAGAAGGAATTTGGTTTAAGTTGCCACGAAGTTATGGACTTAGCCTAAGTCGTAGGCATCGCACGTATAAATGCTTGATAAAGCATGCACGGTCCCATCGTCCAAGGCTTGGCATAGCCTTTGGCCATCCTACAGATTAACTTGTTGCACGATTAAGTTAGGCAAGAGTTATGCTGGACTCTCGAAGTCATAGTAAGCACTGTCCAGCTCTTTCTGCGGTAGTTAAGTCACATAGTCCCACGATCTTAAGGCTCGTCATATAAAGTATGACTTGGACGATAGCGTCGCGTAGAACACAAAGTCGATTAAACGCACGAGCCACGGTCGACAATATGAAAAGTTAGCCATGATCTATGGCACTCAGGGAATACGTTTTGTTCAAGTTAAGTAGGAAGGCTATGCATTAGTCGTTCCCTAAGTTCCAAAGAAAGGAAAGTTCATACGACCGTTTGTCGCCGAGGCGGTCCCATGTTTTGGGAGTCTCCAAGGATGCACATTTTATATCGTATGGTTCTGATGCACGTTTTGCATCGTATGGTTTCAATGCATATTTTGCATGATATGGTTTCGAGCACGTTTTGCTAAGTATGGTTCTAGTCGTACCGTAAAGTAGGCCATGCATTTACGTGAGTCTAGGTGTTCTCGTAGGTGCATGGTCATGGACAACTTGTCGACAAGGATTTCTTCATCAACTGGTATTACGCCGGGGCGCCGGGGACAGTCGACCTAGGGTGAAGACGTTATAGCAGCGCTGGATTGTACCGCATGGGTAGTCGGAGGCTTTATATGGGGCTAGCTACCTTGCATTGAAAGACCCGTCGCCTACCCGAGCTATGTCCGCGATGGCTTGGATTGCCAGTGACTTTCATATCGATAAGTTGGTGTGTTGAGCGGCAATCCGCATGCACGGTGTCAGTCGATTCAAAAAAAGTATAAGCACGACACGTTTGAGTTAAGAAGGTATACACGGTTGCAACCCAATATGGAGCCTAAGATTTGGCTAAACAAAGACACGTGCTTCGGCACGAGATGTGGCATCGAGTAATAAGTCGTCGACATAGAGTTGCATAAGTTGGAATTGAGTACTTTCGAGTATATTAAGTTAAGAAGGGCATAACCTCGATATGTTTATTTACTTTGATGGGGGGTAGGGCAAGTTCGGTTAAGTCATGTTGAATAGTGAGGCACAACCTCGATATGTTATGGCACGACCACGTTGTTATGACACTGTAGAAGCATGGAATTTCACAAACAGAAAGCCCATGCGCCAGACACTACATGCGCCAGAACTCAGACGAAGAACTTCACAGCAAAGTCAATAAGTATAGACATTTGAAGAAGGACTTTTTATTTATATATAAAAGTCTATTACATGTCTAGAAAAGGTTGTACAAAGGAGAATTTCCACAAAGGAAAGAGCCTAAGTCTACAGCCAGCGGCCACCATGCGCCTTCAGATAAGCGCAGTGGCCACCATGCGTCTCCAGATAGGCGCAGCATCACTATGCGCCACCAGTGAGGTGCAGCAGATATCATGCGCCTCCATCCAGGCGCATCCTATCATCTCTTCAGCAGCTCAGTTATGTGCATCCCTTCAGCCAAATTCTTCCAGCCAGGCTCACCTGGCCGAGCAGAGCCCAGTTATGTGCCGCTCTTCCAACCAGGCTCGCCCGATAAATGCTTAGATACACAAAGCATTTAACCCTCTGGCTGGAACCAAGGAAGAGAAGAGCACCGCAAATGCGGTGGCCAGGGGAGGCTTCGAAAGAGCCTCCAAAGCCGAAGGAAGACCGTGATCGAAACCGCGGCTAAAGGAGCAGCTTTCGACACGATCAAAGTGGGGAAACCCCACTTTGAAGGAAGAGAGAGCCTAGCACCGCCATTCCGATCTACGGCTCTTCCGGAATAACGGAGACGAGGCTCGAGCATCCCTATCTTTGGATGCAACATGCACCTTCCGCCTGCCTCAGAAGCCCTCGACTCCGTCTTTTGGATGTAACAGTCACCTTCAAGTGCATCGAAGACAACACAGCGTCTCATCTTCACCCTCGGGAGCACTTCGTCAACAGAATGCATCCGCATGTTCAAGTTCATGTTGGAAGTACGTGAGGGAATGAGAAGCAAATCTTCTCTCCATGCCACTATTTATAGGCCGGGCAGATCAAACCCACGCGCCAAGTGGATGGCCCTCCGAATTCCGTGCAATGAATTTACATTAAATGGATGAACCGGACGCCTCGAATTCAGCCAAACGGCTATTTATAGCACTCGAAGAGCGAGACAGCCGCATCATTAAAAGACATGTCCGATGCGCCAGCCAGACAGCGCATCACACGGACGGGCCCTTCGGCATCAGGCGCATCACACAGACGCGCCCTACAGTACTCGGCGCATTACAGAGGGTGCGCCCCCACACATCTCCATACCGAGTGGAACGCCAACCGACGCGCCCACTCAGCCGTCCATCGAACGTCACAAACATTAAATGCTGAACTGACACCAGAGTTGGCAGCACGCTTCCCAAAGTCTGAACAGTTGACAGCTTTTTCAGAGAACGAAGCGTCGGCAACGTCAGCGTCATCATGACTCTATCCCGACGGCTACTGCCATGTGGCCACCCGCATGCGCCTCTACGGCCATGCGTCCAAATCCGCATGCGCCTCTACGGCCATGCGTCCAAACCAGCATGCGCCTCAAAAGCCATGCGCCTCAGACCCTTCACTGATCCCTAAAGACAGAAGAAGAGTCTCCAGTTGAAGCTTTGCATGCGCCTCAAAAGCCATGTGCCTCAGACTGCTCTCTGATCCCGAAAGACAGAAGGAAAGTCGCCTGCATGCGCCTCAAAAGCCATACGCCCCAAATGGTTTGTAACTCCTAAAGGTTATGAGCCGCAGCCTCCTCCTGCGCCCAATCCAAGGCGCAGCTCACCAGATCACTCCTCTCCACCAAATCCGAGATCTTCGAACCAGGAGTCGACGACACGTGTCCTTTGACTCAACTCATCCGAGATTTCAGCAACGGAAAGATCTTCTCTCTGCTACGTGCCGGCTCACAACAGCAGTATGAAGAGTTCTCCCCCTCGATCAGGACGCAGCATCCATGCGCCTCCATCAGCAACCTCTACGTGGCGTCCCCACACCGGCGCATCCTACATGCGCGCATGAGCAGCCAGCCTGTAAAACTATAAATAGAAGGATCATCCCCTTCACACACACACACAGAGACTCAAAACACAAGACTCACAGAGAATCCACAACAGAGAATCACCGGAGAGGCAGTTCTAGACACTCAACGTCTTCCTCCTCTCAGCAAGCTCCAGCACCCAGAGTAATCAACACCTTCAGAGAACCGATAACCGCCGTCAGCCGGTCAACGGAGTCAACGCATTACCACTCGCTCCATTGGCACTAAGGACCCAGCTTAAACAAAAGTGTACTCCTAGGACTACGTCTAAGTCCTATATTGTGTCACTGTTCTGTTTGTATTAAGATTTCAATCAAAACAATTTTAATGGCAAACAAGCTGGCGACTCTGCTGGGGACTTCTTTCTCCTCTACCGAGAAAGTCGTGTCACAGGCCGACGACGTGAAGGTGGGCTCCTCCCACAAGACGCTGGTAGTGCGCCTCAATCAACAGGCGTACGAGGAGTTCATTTCTGAAGGAAGTGCGAGTCCTTCGAAGCGGCTGTCGAAGCCGAAGAAGACCCGTGCAGTCTGGGTGCGCAAAGTCGACGCCTCGGGCACCACCGTTGAAGGGGATGCACCCGTCCAGCCTTCCCTTCCTGCTGACGTCCTCAGCAGTCAAGGTGCGCCCGCCGATGCAGCGCATCTCTCGGGGAAGCGTGCGGCTGACCACGTTCCCCAGCCATCTTCCTCTCAGGCGAAGAAGATACGTCGACGGAGCAGGGGCGCAGCCAATGCCCCGCGCATTACTTCTGATGCGCCATAAAGAGCCTCTGTCTTTGACAGACTCACTCGCTGTAACGGCGAGGAGAATTTGGATGCTGAGTACTATGTGCCCCAGCGGGCTGGTACGAAGAAATCCAAGGCGGCACGGGCCATGCGCCACAAATGTGCTATGCCAGCAGCCGGCCAGAGGCACGTGCTTACAATCACGCGCGCTGCCGATGGCAAGCTGTACAAGGTTGACTCAAGTGCTTCTGCACCGACAACAAGTCGACCTTCAAAGTCCTCATCTCGCTTGGGCGCATTCACTGCGTGCACAACCAAGCCGAGAGAGGCAAACTCAGTGGTCTTGAACTCCCGCGCCTCCTCTGGTTGTGCGTTTGAGGTCCGTTCAAGTCACTTCAAATGCTGTAGTTCCCCTACTATTGATCGTGATGCCTGCTTGGTATTAGATCAGGGGGCGCAGCACTCACCCGACCACCCCGGCGCTTGGCCCTGCCATGCGCCTGAGAGGGGTGTGAGGGTAGCACTCTCCTCCAACGACTTGCGCAACGTGATCACTCATAAGCGCCGGTCAGGAGAGTTGACCAACAAGCACGATGCGCCTCTCACGGGGCACACTTGTGCAGTGGTCACCATCAACTGCTGTTGCAAGACGGCAGTACCGCCAAAGCAGTCGGTCTTCCAACGGCTACAATCATCGACACCCCTCCGACATCGCCTTGGGATGAAGGTGTCAGCAGAAGAGGAACTAAAGGTTGCTTCATGCAACGTGATCTCCAATTCCTCATCTGTCCGGAAGACGACTGCCAATTCCTCGTCTTCATCCAAAAGCCAGCCGAGGAAAACCAAGGCAGCTGTATTGACCTCTGGAGTGTTCGAAAGCACTCGGTCGAGGAAGAAGTTCTTGGAGGAAGCTGGGGGTAGCCAGACCCTTGTCGAGCCTCCTTCCGAAGACGAAGATGTCCAAAGCACAGCTGCGGCGGATCTTCATCAAGGCGACGATGGCCTCCCTGAAGCCCCTCAAAATGACGATGTCCTCCAGGACACCGCCGGGGGTAGTGCTGGAAACGAAGAGGCCCTTCAAGACAGAGCTGAGGGCAGTCAGGCCCTTGCAGATGCGCCTGTCGAAGACGAATTCCTGAATGTGGCTGGGGGTGGCCAAACACCAGGAGAAGTGACTTCCCCACATGAGAGCGAGGCTGAGAGCGAAGCCTCAACTAATCCATCCACATCCGGCCGTATCATGACAGTATACATGACCGGGGGTGATCTTGAGACTGATGCGCCGCCACAGGATATTGTCCAGCGCATAGACTCGCTAGAGGGAGGACTCAAAACCCTCTCTGCCTCAATGCAAGCACTGACTCAAGTAGTGTTTGAGATGCGGTCGGCCTTGATCAGGACACCTTCAAATGGTCCCGACCCAGGAGCCAATGGAGAGTCGAGTGTGCCCCTCCAACGGACACCCTCAGACATAGAAGCACCCCGGATATCGGAGCCCTCAAACGCTCCGCTCCAGGTGGTACCTCCTTCCCCGGCTCCTAGCTCCACGGAGGACGTGGTCGAAATGATCAAAGATCTGCGGAAGCGCTTCGAGTCCAAGAACAGGCAGGAGGAGCGCCAGAAGATGGGCATTCCCCAGCCTTATCTCCTTGAGTGAAACAAGGTGGTTTATCCCCCAAAGTATAAACCACAAACACTCACGCCGTATGACGGGAAGGACTCTCCACGACGGTACCTGACGTACTTCCAGTCGCAGACAGGGCATCTTCCGAAGGAGGACGCGCTCCTCATCAGCATCTTTGTTAGGGCCCTGAAAGGGGTGGCGTATGACTGGTACTGCAGCCTCCCCGATAATTCTATATCGTCCTTCGACGACCTGACACGCCTCTTCCTCGACCGCTTCTACGACGGTGGGAAGGACATGACGATGGCGTCTCTCATTGAGATACGCCAGAAGGACAAGGAAACGGTTCGGGCATTCATCGAACGCTTCCGTCAGGCCTGCTTCAGGCTACCTCCAGGCATGCCAGAGCATGCGCTCCTCTCCGCTTGCAGTATGAACATGCTGCCTGCAGTAAAGCTTTGGCTTAACTCTACTCCCCCTCCCGACTGGAGCTCCCTAATCATCGAAGCTGAAGCTGCAGAGAAGAAGGCGGCCAATGCACGTCTTCTGGGTGTTAGCTTCCCCGCCTTTGACGATAAGGGGAAAAAGTCCGCAATCAACAACTCCGGACGAGAAACAAAAGGGAAACAGGCATTGACTGTTAATGCCTCGAAGGGCGCATCTGCGCCTACTCAAAAGCCTCCACTGGCACCGAGACCCAAGGAGGTTTATTCATTCAATGATGATGACACCCTGCAACTCTTTGAGATACTGAAGCAGGGTGACAAGATCAAGCTTCCGGACCCGAAGCGGCCCGATGAAGTCGGGAAAGTGGACAACCCGAGGTACTGTCACTACCATCGGTTTGTCGAACACCCGACTAAGGACTGCTACGTCCTCAAAAATTACATCCAGCGCATAATCAATGCGGATGTAATCTCCGTCGACTATGAAGAGAAGACGGTGTCAGCGAATGTAGTGTCACTTCAGTTCGGCACCTTGCCGCCGACTACCACACAAGATGGCGTCGTCCCCATCCCTAAGGCGACAATGGAGGTGGTGAACTTGCCACCCACCCGTGACAATGTGAGTGGACTTGTCCCACTCACCACATCCCGAGGAGAGGTCCTCTGGGTTCACCCCGACCTCGTCTCCGAGGTAACTCAACCGGAGGTACGCCCTACCTCCAAAGCAAAAGGCAGGAAGATCAAGTCTTGCCGCACGGTCTCTTCTTCAACGGAAGAGGCGCTTCCTGTGCAGACGCGTGCACAACAGAACTCCCAGCCCGGTGAAGCTGCCGCCGAAGTGGTGCCTCCTGGCACCATCCCTGAGGAGGGTCCATCCAAGCCCTCAGCAGCCAATAAACAAAAGCAAGTGGAGGCCCGTTTTGACAGACCTCTGCGGAAAGAAAATGCTTCGGGGCTAGCCAAGCCCCACAATTTTGACATTCTGGCACAACTGGCCAGTACTCCTGCACGCTTGTCTTTGTTCGAGCTCCTGCGTCTCTCCAAGGACTCCCGAGAAGCTCTCTGCGAAGCTTTGAAAGATGCCGAATCCTTTCTCAGTCAGGTCAAGCAGCCTGAAGACCTCCCAACTACTTGTACACACTGTCATTGTGCGGATGAAATTATCCCAAACATAACCTTCACCCAACAAGACATGCTGCTCAAGCATCACCGACATAACCGACCGTTGTATTACACATGGTACATCGGTTCGGTAAAGGTGAGCAGGATTCAGATCGATCCGGGGTCTTCCCTAAGCATCATTCCAAAGGCGCTGCTATCAAAGCTGGGGATCCCAATGTACCGGCTGGCGCCCTCCAATACGACCATCAGTGGCTTCAACGCTAGCAAGAGCGAGCCACTGGGCAAGATCCGGCTGAAGTGTCACATCGGCAGCCTCAAAACTGAGGTGACTTGTTATGTGGTGGATGCCGAGGTCAACTACAACATCTTACTCGGACGACCATGGTTACATGAGTACATGGTGGTGCCCTCCACGCTCCACCAATGCATGAAATATGTATCCACCAACGGCGTCATCCGGACGGAGTTTGCAGATATCGATCCCTTCAAAGGGATTGAGGCCTACTTCACCGATTCCGACTTGTACAAGCCCATTGACGAGGAGGAAGCCAATGACGCTGATGATGAGGCAGAGACGGCAACAGAGCCGGACATGGAGCCTGAGACGACTCCCGACGCCCCCTTGAAAATCCGTCTGAAGGGGAAACCACCCCAGAAGGCGCCTCCAATGAGCATCAAGCTATCAGGAAAAGTGCCGGCTCGCAAAGCTCCCCTGAAGATACGCCTCAAGGGAAAGCCACCTCAAACAGCGGCTCCCCTGGTGGTAAAATTACAAGGGAAGGCGCCACTCATCGGAGGCGCAACCGAGGCACCTCTCAAGGTGCATCTTAAAGGCAAGCCGCCGCAGTCATCCAAGATGTCGGAGAGGGCTCACATAACCCTCTCGGACCCTAAAGTCAGAGCGGTGGAGGACTCTCCTGATCCGGCCCCAGTGCTTACAGACGAGGAGCTTGGCGAATATATCTCTGCTGATGTAGACGCACCCTCCTTCGACAATGTAATCCCACGGGATAAAATCTCGTACTTTATCAATAATAGAGTGTCTTTCAATTATTCTTGTCTTCCACACTGGAATGCCATGTATACATTAGACAACGCTCTACGGTCGTTGCAAACACAAGTAACGACCGTCTACCACAATCAAATAGTCCCGTCTCAAGGAGTCTTCATAGTCCCTCCACGAAGCCGAGATGAAGGCACCATCATCTCGGGCAAAATCGAGCGTCGTCAGGACCTCCCGTCAATCGAGCCCGAACCTGATACCGGCAGAGTACAAGTCTATCGGTACACAGATGCGGCTAAGCACATCATCCAAAAGATGGGCTACGACCTGAAAAGCAACAAAGGCTTAAACTACGGCAAGGGTCGGCATCTCCCTGTCCGACTTTCGATGCCCAATGGAAAGCCACAGGATTACTATAACCGGACTCGACGGGGGTTAGGCTATGTCACGCCGCCATCAACTCTAGAGAGTTCAGACGCAGAAGACATAGAACATTTCCACTCGTCTGAAGCATCGACGTGGGATTCCGATACCAGTATCGGATCAGTCTTCAGGAAAGTGCTGTCAGCTAACATGACATCGGCGCAACCTCAGAAAGATGAAGGCGAAGACCAACCGCCGGAACCCTTCGAAGAGGAACCCTGGGCTCAGCGCCTAGGAGAACAATGGGAGTCTCGTTTTGAGTTACGAGAACCTCCCACCGAAGACGAAGTCGAGCAGATCGACCTCGGGGATGGGTCTTCTTCTAAACCCATCTTCATCAGCAAAAGCTTGGAAGGAGAAGACCGAGAATCTTTAGTCCAACTGGCTAAAGAGTATATTGACGTCTTCGCTTGGAGCTACGAAGACATGCCGGGTCTCGATCCACAGATCGCGATGCATAGGTTGAACATCTCACCAGATGCCAAACCTATCAAACAACAACAGCGACGCTTCCGCCCGGACATCATGAACGCCATCGATCAGGAGGTGGACAAGCTCTTGACCAGTGGCTTCATCCGTGAGGAACAACACCCGGACTGGGTAGCCAACGTCGTCCCTGTCACCAAGAAGAACGAAAAGATACGAGTCTGTATCGACTTCAGGGATCTCAACTCTGCTTGCCCGAAGGATGAATTCCCGCTCCCAATTACCGATGTAATGATCGACAACACATGTGGCTTTGAACGCATGTCCTTCATGGACGGGTATTCAGGCTACAATCAAATCAAGATGTTCTCCGATGACGCAAAACACACATCATTCAGGACTCCGAAAGGTGTTTTCTGCTACACAGTAATGCCCTTCGGCTTGAAGAATGCCGGTGCAACATACCAACGAGCGATGAGTACCATCTTCTGTCAACATCTTCGCAAGACAGTTGAGTGCTATGTTGACGACATCGCAGTCAAGAGCCGCCTCAAAAGAGATCACCTACAGGACCTGAAGACGGTCTTTGATCTCATGCGGGCACATCAACTCAAAATGAACCCCGCTAAATCCTTCCTGGGGGTTTCTAGCGGCAAATTCTTGGGCTTTGTCATCACGGCAAAAGACATTCATGTCGATCCCGAGAAGACTAAAGCCATCCTCAACATGGACCCTCCGAAGAACCTTCGAGAACTTCGGGGCTTACAGGGACGTCTGGCATACATCTGGAGGTTCATAGCAAACCTCTCCGGTAAATGTCAACCCTTTACTCAGCTCATGAAGAAGGGAGTCTCTTACGTCTGGACAGAGGAGTGCCAAAAGGCTTTCGACGACATCAAGGCTTACTTGACAAGCCCGCCAGTCCTAGTGGCACCTATCGTCGGCAAACTATTCCTCCTCTACGTCCGTGCCATGGATCATTCCCTCGGCGCTTTACTGGCTCAAAACAGCGATGCAGGCTACGAGCAAGCAATCTACTACCTCAGTCGAACACTCATCGGGGCCGAACACCGGTATAACCCCGTTGAAAAGGAATGCTTGGCTTTGGTGTTTGCCATTCAGAAGACTCGTCATTACGTCTCGGGCCAGACAATTCACGTCATCTCCCGAGTCAATCCACTCAGAGTTCTCATGACGAAGCCAGGGTCATTAAATTCCCGGCTGGCTACATGGGCGATCCTACTAACGCCATACAACATGGTATTTGTCCCGCAGAAGGCGATCAAGGGTCAGGCTCTGGCTGACTTTTTAGCTGCACACCCCATCCCAGAATCTTCAAAACTCTATGAAGACATCCCGGATGAAGTCCAAGAATCTAACGTCACCGAAGAAAGCTCCGTCTGGCGGATGTTTTTTGATGGCGCTTCAAGAGCAGGCCCCAAAGGCCAAATCATCGCAGGAGTGGGGGTAGTCTTAGTCTCCCCCGATCAGCTGGTCATCCAGCGCGCATACTCCCTTTCAAAGCCGTGCTCCAACAATGTTGCTGAGTACAATGCACTCGTCATGGGACTCCAGCTAGCACAACAGCTGGGGGTGGATCATCTGGAAGCCTACGGCGACTCGAAACTCGTCGTAAACCAGATTCCGGGGCAATACGAGGTTCGCCATGAAGATTTGATCCCTTACCATGAAGTTGCATTGAACATCATTTCAACCTTCACTGGGTTCTTCATCGAACATGTACCCCGTCTACAAAACTTGGAGGCTGACGCTCTGGCTGGCCTCGCAGCCTCATTGGCCGCGCCCCTTGGGACTCAACACTATGTCACGATAACTGGCCGAGACTTGATTTGTCCCAGAAACGACCTATGTTTGCAAATGGCTCACGCCGTACCGACAAACACCGATGTTAATGTCCGAGACTGGAGATTCCCGTTCATCGACTTCGCCGTCTACGGAATCCTTCCGGAAGACCCGAAGGAAGCCGTCTCAGTCAGGAGACGCTCTCTTCGATTCTACTACGATACAGCCACTAAAATGCTGTACCGACGCTCCTTCGACGGGCTTCTCCTTCGATGCCTGTCTAACGAAGAAGCGGCCGAAGCTCTTCGAGAAGCTCATAACGGAACTTGCGGAGCTCACCAACCAGGGCCTAAGTTACAAGATCGACTGCGACGTATGGGCTACTACTGGCCAACCATGGTTGCCGACGCAATAGAATATGCTAAGAAGTGCCATGTATGCCAACTTCATGCAGACTTCATACATACACCGTCGGAGCCGCTACATCCTACAGTCGCCTCCTGGCCATTCGAAGCCTGGGGCATGGACATTGTAGGACCAATCACCCCTCCTTCATCAAGAGGACATCGTTTCATCCTGGCCATCACCGATTACTTCTCCAAATGGGCGGAAGCAGTCCCACTAGCGGAAGTAAAAAGCTCCAGGGTGGTCAGCTTTATCAAACACCATGTCATTTACCGTTTCGGGGTACCCCGGCGGATCATCCATGACAATGGTCCTCAGTTTATCAGCCACATTTTCAGCAGGTTCTGTGACAAGAATTGCATTCAAAACGTGGCCTCAACCGCCTACAATCCGGCAGCAAACGGATTGGCCGAGGCGTTCAACAAAACTATCGTCAGGCTGCTCAAAAAGGTCGTGTCATCCAACAAACGCGACTGGGATGAAAAGCTTGGCGAATGCCTTTGGGCCTACCGCACAATGGTACGGACCCCAACAGGCAACACTCCATTCTCCCTGGTCTACGGAAGCGAAGCAGTACTGCCTCTCGAGATACAGATACCTTCGCTCCGCGTGGCAATCACAAACGATCTCACAGAAGAAGACAATCAACGTCGTCATCTGCGGGAACTGGAGGCACTTGACGAAAAGCGTCTCCTAGCTCAACAACGCATCGAACTTTACCAAGCCCGTATATCACAGGCTTTCAACAAGAAGGTCAAGCAAAACACTTTCCAAGTTGGTGACCTGGTTTTAGCAGTCAGAAGGCCAATGGTGTTAACTCACAAGACACCAGGGAAGTTCGAGCCCAAATGGGAAGGACCCTTCATCATTGAGATGGTATACTCAAACGGTGCTTACCGGCTCGCCAAATCCAATGGGGACTTGTTCATGATGCCCATCAACGGCAAGTTCCTAAAGAAGTACTATTCTTGACATCCTCCAAGACATGTATTTCCCCAAACAACCTCTTTTCACAAAATCAAACGCTTCCGGAACCCAGCTGTTCCGTAGCATACTCCCATAGAAAGATAACCACGTCCACATTACCTCTGAGTTGTCTCTCTACATCCTACAAAGCGGAACCTTACATTTCGTGAGCTTACGCTATCCTTCATGTTTACCACGTCCACATTACCTCTGAGTAAACATCCCGTACAAATAACTCCTGTGTTGTCGTACATTGATCGCAGAACTTCCACGTCCACATTACCTCTGAGTTGTTCAGCGTATCCCCCAGGATCATTCCTACCACGTCCATAAATACCTCTGAGTAGGAAGATTCTATCATTTGAACCTAATGATTGCCATGTCCACATTACCTCTGAGCAAACATGTTGGTTCCTTCAAACTTATTATCTGTACCTAAAAACCAAGGTGCGCAAAAGATAATAGGTCCACATAAATCATCAAGTTCATGAGATCAAAAATGAATACATCACAAAGAGATAGTGTATTTCTTTATTTTTCAAAAGGAGTACAGAAATACGCTATTTCCCCAGCAAGAGTTGCAAAAAACACATAAAAAGAAGAGAAGCTACAATCCCCGATCCTCCCCAGGGTGGGATGAGAGTTCTCTGACTCGACGTCTCAGGTCGGCAGTGCGAGTTTCCACAGTCGCCTGGACTCGCAGCTCGGCTTCTTGACGCATTAACCCGACAGCCTCAGCGGAAGTTTTACTCTCATACTTCTCATCAAGCTGTCGTCGCTGCTGAGCCAAAGCAAGGGTCCGCTGAGTAAGAGTCGCTTCCTCCTGCTTGAATGCCACGTGTTCAGCCAGGACACGATCAGCTTCTAGTTGAAGTTGGGCCCGCTGGTCTTCAAGACGGCGCATCTGAGCATCAACCTCTGCGATGTTAGCATCCACCGCAGCCCGCTTCTCCGTCGTCTTCTTCATAGATTGAGACAACTGCTCCGCCGCAGCCTCAGTCCCAGCCACTTCACGCTCCCAACTGCTCACATCGGCTCGATGGGAAGCCTCGATTTCAGCAATCGACTTTCCTATCTCTGTATCTATCAAGACTGAGAGGTCATTTCGTTGGATGCGCTGCAGTTCTGCGAGCCGCTCGTCCAGCTCCATCACCGAAACCTCCAGAATTTCGGCCATATGGTCATGGCCCTGGTGAATGCGGATCAGCTCGATACAAGGCATTGCCAAAGCTTTTGCCGCCGCAAAGCTCCCCTTGGCATCCATCACTGCAGATACACCTTTCTCCAGTATTTTGTACACTCCCTCGACGAGGAACTTCACATACCCGTCGGCTTCCGCCAGCACCTGCGGCGTCATAGCAGGAGTTGGGGGAGCTACTACAGTTTGTGGACCGGAGAAAGATCCGCCAACCTCGATCTGAGAGGTTTGAACCTCGGCAGCAATAGGCTCTTCATCAATAGGGGCTAGACTGCCAGCCCGAGGAGCCGAAGGAACAGAAGGAGCCGACACATGCGTCGTGATAATACCCCAAGTGGAAGGAGCAACAGAGGGTTCCACACCCTTACCCTTCTCAAGCCCGGAGAAATCATCGACGTCAACGGCCACCTCTTCTACCCCCGACATTCTATCAGCATCAGCTACCTCCCCCGGCAAAACGGGGAGATCAACAGTTATCTCCTGGCCAGCCCCAGGAGACAAGACCGGCAGAAGGGTCTCATTCTTCTCAAGTCCCTCTACAGGGACAAAATCTGTCGCTACCGCCTGATCGGTAGCCATCTCTATGTCCATGGTTGAAGCCAAGGAAGGATTTGGCAATGATTCAGCCGACCTTCCTTCATCATGACAAGGATGGGAATCAACCCTCTCCTCTATCCTCACTGCTTCTGCTGCCCCCGCAACAGACTCCTGCAGCTCCGGAGCGACGTCATCGGAAGATGATGAACTCCATTCCTCTTCATCACCAGGAAGTTGTGCACTTGCTAAACCTTCGATATGTGAAGCCTCCGCTGTGGCCTTCGTCACCTCGGAAGCTGCTGTACCCTCAGGGTCCCTCCTGACATAACCCGGGGATATCGGAACCTCTACGATGACAGTATCCTCCGAATCTTCCTCCATGAGAGACATCATTGTCGGCGGGATATGCACTCCAGGCGAGCTCGCCATCTCTTCTCGCCTACTCCCACCCGACTTTGGGGTACGAGGTTTTCTTTTTAGCGGCTCCTACAAAAGAAGATGAGGCCTCGTAAGTGGCGGAACCAAAATCAGATTTAGTAGGATGTCCTTACCTCTTCGGACGCCAAATCCGATGACACCGTCGGTAACGATGCCTTCTTCTGCTTCTTCGACACAAGAGATTCAGCCCCTGTATCTGCACATCGTTTCGATCGATCGCCAGAGGGTTCTGCTTGTGATGCGGAGGGGGCACTCCGTTGACTCACCCCTGACGGACGATTCGGTCGGGCCTTCACTGGCGTATCCCCAGTCGCTGCTAACTGGGTGCCTGCGATAAGGCTGGTCTCCCTGTCATATCCGGAGGGCGGGGCAGCCATAACACAGTAAAATTTGGCGGCCGAGTAAAGAATGGGCGGCCGCGGATCGGGGACGGGCAACGTAAAACGAACTCCGGTACATCCGGCATTATAGTAATGCCAAGCTCGTGCACCATCCAACAAACTTCCAACATACCCCAGGGTATTACTGGGGTTATCCAACATCATCTGAGCATAACCAAATTGCCGCGCAAAGCGGCTCGGCAAGTATGGTTCCAGGTAGCACTGATTCCTGTTCCGGTACACCAGATGGGACGGCCGGATACTTTGCAACCAGCGGAATCCCTATTGAGGCAGAGTGGTGGTACCTTCGCCCAGGTCCCTTAAATCCTCGTTGGCCTCAAAACCCAAATAGATGGGACCAACTTTGGTGATCTCCCAACCCTGAAGACGGGATAAAACCTTTCTACAAACCGGGACACCAGTATGCGACCAGCTCCTCCGATGGAAACGACGAAGGAATGCATCTCCAGCCATATAATCTCCTTCCGAGCCTGGGCTCATCATACTGGGATGATGCAAAATCAGCCATCCCATCAAATAGTGAAACGGCAGTTCAGCGCGCGGGAAGTTATTGTTTCGGCCTCTGTCATGAATCACATTTTCAGCAAACTCTCTCAAACCTCGCTGCAGGTTACATACCATTGCGGGGAGAAGAGCCAAACGCCGGCCGAAAACCAGCTTCACGGCTGGCAGGATTAAGTTTTGGGTCATCCTCTCTACGGCACCGGATCCGCCCGCGAACACGCAATCCCGGAGCCATATCATCAGGTAGGATGCCAACACCGCCTTGGGTGACATCCGATAAGCAAGATGCCAGAAGCAGCTGTAGGAGCGTGCATCTGACTGCTGGTCCTCATTTTCTCGGGGATTTTTTTCCTCTAACCTGCTCATTTCGGACAACACTTCGCTACGAGAGAGCGCCGATGGAGTGGAAAATTGTGAGGGATCCTCCTTGTCTTGTTTAAAGACATAATCTCTCCAAGCGGTCACATGAGGCTGCGTCCCGTTCCTATCCCGCCTCTGCATATAGTAATGATGACTCGCCACTTCCTTGAAGACGGCCGTCATCTCCTCAGCCCTGTCCCCCAGGACTTGAAATTTCTCATTGGTTGGAAAGTACTCTTCATAGGGCTCCGACCCCCAAGGGAGTTTAGACACCTCATACATCTCATGAAGTGCGAGCCCTAATTCCCCTACCGGAGTAAAGAAGGTCCCGGTATGGATATCAAACATCTCCAGGAGTGCGAGGAACATGTGCCTATTAAGGTCAACACCCGCCTGGGTAGCACGGATCGCGGCAGTCAACCCGATCTCTCGGAGCTCAGTCCGAAACCGCGACAAGATCCAGAGCGTCAGTTTATCCCATTTGGAGACGTAATGGCACCAACCCTCCACTCGAAACTCTCCTGTCGGGTAGGAACGTTCCATCAAAAACATACGATGTGTAAAAGTCGAAGCACTATAAGCAAACGTATCAATGGGTACATCACTATAGAGGCTCCCAGGACGTAAAGTCTGCCAAGTGTAAGAAGACCCAGACCGTACAACGGTCAAAGCATCCCTTTGGTCGGAAGTAGAATCAATTTGGATGACACCAGTCACCGCTCCCCCCTGAGAAGGGGTAAGCTCCCAAGACATTCTCCTCTGGAAAACAAGGTGACAGAAGGACGTCAAAGGCCACTGACGTTCAAGTTGCTTAACAGTCATATGCACTCCATTCGCAGTAAAGAACCAGTCCTCCTTGACCTTCAGTACTGACGAGTCAGTAGAAGTGAGACGGTCTCCAAACAGGAACTCAGGCTTCAGGAAGGTCACTTTATCAGATGTGGAGGGTTTAATAACTCCACGCTCCATCATCCGTTTAAGGAACCAATACTGCTGTTCACGGATTAGGGTCATTCTCTCAGGAGGCTGATCCAGTATAAGAGCATCTTGAGCAGGGTTTATCACTTCCTCGTTATGCTCTACTCCCATTTGGTTGAAGGCAGCCTCCAAGAAAACTTCACTCAAAAGCGGGATTGCCATCGACACTAGTGAAAGATCAGAAAAAGTCAGAAGAGAACACACAAATGTTCTAAAGGAGAAAACTGTGGCGCATCATCAGGGTTTGAACCCATACGCGTCAGCAGTATAGCCTCGGCGCATCATCAGGGTTTGAACCCATGCACGCCAGCAGTATAGCCTCGGCGCATCTTCAGGGTTTTGAACCCATGCGCGTCAGCAGTATAGCTTCGGCGCATCACCAGGGTTTAAACCCATGCGCATCGGCGGGCAAAGACCGCGGCACATCATTAAAGACTCAAGGCCTATGTGCGTTGGCATACGGACAATGAGACTTACCAACCACCTCTGGCCGAACTTCGACAGGCCGACGAGGAACGACAGCCGCCGCAACTTCCGCGGACTCCTTCGCTTTCTCCTTTCCCTTGCCGGCAGCACCGCGAGGAGTCTTGGGAGCCATTCTCTCGAGGAAGGAGAAGTTAGGGTTTTTGAAGAAGAAACTCTAAAGAAGCAGAGGCACAGAGAAGAAGAACCCTTTCTCTCTCCGACTCTTACCTATTTATAGGGCTTGGTCGCACGCGTGAATAGATGACGTGTGATCTCAGCCGTCGCCTCGGGTTCTGTGCAAGGATAGCAGCAAATAAAACCAAAAGATCATCATTAATCTTTTCGGTTACCGAGGCACCATCATCATTAACTGAGAAGAACATGCGCCCGAACAGGCCTGCGCCCAGAAATCATGCGCCCTGACCTCCATGCTTCTTATTCAAAGTATTCCAAAACTTATTCAAAAGTTTTGAAAACTTTGAAGGGGGTCTTGTAGAAGCATGGAATTTCACAAACAGAAAGCCCATGCGCCAGACACTACATGCGCCAGAACTCAGACGAAGAACTTCACAGCAAAGTCAATAAGTATAGACATTTGAAGAAGGACTTTTTATTTATATATAAAAGTCTATTACATGTCTAGAAAAGGTTGTACAAAGGAGAATTTCCACAAAGGAAAGAGCCTAAGTCTACAGCCAGCGGCCACCATGCGCCTTCAGATAAGCGCAGTGGCCACCATGCGTCTCCAGATAGGCGCAGCATCACTATGCGCCACCAGTGAGGCGCAGCAGATATCATGCGCCTCCATCCAGGCGCATCCTATCATCTCTTCAGCAGCTCAGTTATGTGCATCCCTTCAGCCAAATTCTTTCAGCCAGGCTCACCTGGCCGAGCAGAGCCCAGTTATGTGCCGCTCTTCCAACCAGGCTCGCCCGATAAATGCTTAGATACACAAAGCATTTAACCCTCTGGCTGGAACCAAGGAAGAGAAGAGCACCGCAAATGCTGTGGCCAGGGGAGGCTTCGAAAGAGCCTCCAAAGCCGAAGGAAGACCGTGATCGAAATCGCGGCTAAAGGAGCAGCTTTCGACACGATCAAAGTGGGGAAACCCCACTTTGAAGGAAGAGAGAGCCTAGCACCGCCATTCCGATCTACGGCTCTTCCGGAATAACGGAGACGAGGCTCGAGCATCCCTATCTTTGGATGCAACAGGCACCTTCCGCCTGCCTCAGAAGCCCTCGACTCCGTCTTTTGGATGTAACAGTCACCTTCAAGTGCATCGAAGACAACACAGCGTCTCATCTTTACCCTCGGGAGCACTTCGTCAACAGAATGCACCCGCATGTTCAAGTTCATGTTGGAAGTACGTGAGGGAATGAGAAGCAAATCTTCTCTCCATGCCACTATTTATAGGCCGGGCAGATCAAACCCACGCGCCAAGTGGATGGCCCTCCGAATTCTGTGTAATGAATTTACATTAAATGGATGAACCGGACGCCTCGAATTCAGCCAAACGGCTATTTATAGCACTCGAAGAGCGAAACAGCCGCATCATTAAAAGGCATATCCGATGCGCCAGCCAGACAGCGCATCACACGGACGGGCCCTTCGGCATCAGGCGCATCACACAGACGCGCCCTACAGTACTCGGCGCATTACAGAGGGTGCGCCCCCACACATCTCCATACCGAGTGGAACGCCAACCGATGCGCCCACTCAGCCGTCCATCGAACGTCACAAACATTAAATGCTGAACTGACACCAGAGTTGGCAGCACGCTTCCCAAAGTCTGAACAGTTGACAGCTTTTTCAGAGAACGAAGCGTCGGCAACGTCAGCGTCATCATGACTCTATCCCGACGGCTACTGCCACGTGGCCACCCGCATGCGCCTCTACGGCCATGCGTCCAAATCCGCATGCGTCTCTACGGCCATGCGTCCAAACCAGCATGCGCCTCAAAAGCCATGCGCCTCAGACCCTTCACTGATCCCTAAAGACAGAAGAAGAGTCTCCAGTTGAAGCTTTGCATGCGCCTCAAAAGCCATGCGCCTCAGACTGCTCTCTGATCCCGAAAGACAGAAGGAAAGTCGCCTGCATGCGCCTCAAAAGCCATGTGCCCCAAATAGTTTGTAACTCCTAAAGGTTATGAGCCGCAGCCTCCTCCTGCGCCCAATCCAAGGCGCAGCTCACCAGATCACTCCTCTCCACCAAATCCGAGATCTTCGAACCAAGAGTCGACGACACGTGTCCTTTGACTCAACTCATCCGAGATTTCAGCAACGGAAAGATCTTCTCTCTGCTACGTGCCGGCTCACAATAGCAGTATAAAGAGTTCTCCCCCTCAATCAGGACGCAGCATCCATGCACCTCCATCAGCAACCTCCACGTGGCGTCCCCACACCGGCGCATCCTACATACGCGCATGAGCAGCCAGCCTGCAAAACTATAAATAGAAGGATCATCCCCTTCACACACACACACAGAGACTCAAAACACAAGACTCACAGAGAATCCACAACAGAAAATCACCGGAGAGGCAGTTCTAGACACTCAACGTCTTCCTCCTCTCAGCAAGCTCCAGCACCCAGAGCAATCAACACCTTCAGAGAACCGATAACCGCCGTCAGCCGGTCAACGGAGTCAACACATTACCACTCGCTCCATTGGCACTAAGGACCCAGCTTAAACAAAAGTGTACTCCTAGGACTACGTCTAAGTCCTATATTGTATCACTGTTCTGTTTGTATTAAGATTTCAATCAAAACAATTTTAATGGCAAACAGACACAAGTATAGGAAAGTTACTAAGTGGCGAGGCACTGCCCAGATTATGTTATACAAAGAGATTTATGTCACGACCAAGTTGTTGTGTACCAAATATGGGCCGAAAGGCAAGCACGAGTCGATAATTGACGCTATTGGCACAAGAAGGTCTAGAGGTATAGTACGAGTAATTTGTTGGTGCAAGGCACGGTGATGGTCTAGAGACACAAAATAGGCTAGGAGTATGTCCTAAAATTGATCCTAAGACAAGAATAGAAAGACAATCGTAAAAGGATATGTTGCACAAAGTAAATGAACGTGTTGGTTTTGTATGGGTGGATGAGGAGCTCACACCACCAGTACAGTTGAGTACTGACACCCACACAGTATTTATGTGCAGGCACAGGTAGAAGCTCGTTGGTACGGAGCTCGCTTGGATGCGTCGAGGCATGGAGTTCCTTGGCGTTTCGAGGCGCACAGCCGTATGGAGTCTGGACTTATACGTGACATAATGTATGGACTTCGCCTATCTGAAGCATCCGCTGGCTCGTCAATTGTATTAAGAGATGAGAGAGTGAGCAGAGTGACTTGTATTGTGAGAAGAGTGAGCTTGTGTGATTGTAATCTTGGCCTCGTGTCCACCTATGTAATCTCCGTTTCAATATCAATAAAGAGCATATTTGAATGACTTGTGTTTGTTTCAACTTTCCGTTGGTGTTACTCAATGTTTCTGCTTGGGACTTCCGAGCGACGACCTCGTTGCTTATCCTAAAATCGGCCGTTATGGAATCCGCATTGCGTGAGCGCAATCTAGGCTCACGCGACATCACGCCTTAGCGAGGATGATCTGTCCTACGGGACCGAGACGTGACACAAAGCACAATGTAACTCAATAATACTTACCAACAGAGTATCAAGGAACATGTAAAGCAAGAGAAACTAAAAAACAGATAAACATGAGAAATAACAGATCATGCACTAGCTATGTGAACATGTACAATTAGACATCATCAACATGTGAAGACTAATATGTATCAGGCATATTAAATGAATAATATGATATCAGTCCTTTAAATCAGGCATGTATAATGATAATGCTATCATGCACGAAATAATCAGGCATGTCTGACGACAATGCTATCAGTCACGCATGTAATGGACATCAGGCATATAAAATATGCTATTAGGCACGAGTTTGTCTAATATCAGTCAATCACATGTTTTAGAATGTCCTCCACCTGACACGCGAATCAATGTAAGCAAGTAAAGCAGGAACAAGTGAAACAAGTAACACGGTGACAATGTGTATGTTCACATGCATGCAATGATAGTAAAATTGAGTACATGTACTTGCCTTTTTTTCGGATTTATTTATCAATGCTTCTAATCACCTAAGATAAGAAATTGATATTAGAGAGTTGTTAAAAGCTTAATCCTAATCTAGGTGTATCCTTAGCCATTATTCTAACTAAACACTACTAATTCTCCTATCAGCCCATCAATTTAATCCAATTGTAAACTAAGCCAAAAACCTAGGCCCAGGACCAATTCCTCTAATTCTTTACTTCCCACGCTAGACTCACTCACAGGCCCGTAGAGCTGGCCCCGCAATAATATGCCCGTCTAATATTATTTACTAGCAAGTAACTCTCTACCTTCATCCAGCCTAATACTGGAAGCCCTAGTAGCTAGAAATTTCTACCGACCATGAATATAATGGCCCAAAGACAAAATGCCCTGTGAGCTAATGCTCAAAGACTGCAGTTCAACCCAATTCTCATACAATGCTAACCTAAACTAACGATCAGTGAACAGTAAAAATAGATTCAAATCCAACCTAAACTCTATGGCCACAACATCATTCAAATCCTTTTCTCGGTCTACTTGCCAAACACAAGGTTTGTGTTTTTCCAGTATCCCCATGTCCATCCTGTGACACCTTCTCTTTCGTGTCCGTATCGAAAGCTTATTAGTCAGAAGAGTAACACACCCATGTTCCAAAGTGCAATCTGAGTCAGAAACCTTGTCCCGGTGTCCAGAATCACCAGTGAAAATGAGCTAGCCATTCCGTCAAACAGTTATCATACAAGAGCAGAAAGTAATTTAAGAACAACCTGTTTAATTCTTCCAATCGTCTCAATTTGAGAAAAGAAGGAATCAAAAGTTAACTCACATTATCCAAAATCCAAGTATGCAAAGCTGAAATCAATTAATTTGCTTTGCCATCATCCAACCGATCCAAATTCCTACAGAGGAAAGAAATCAAAATCCATATGATTCGAATTCCTTACCAGAAAGTAGATCTCGATCCAGAATCGTGAATGCAAACTTCGTATACTCAAATTCTCAACAGATCTGTTTAAAAACGAAGGATCGATTGACATGATCGAAAAATCGAGGAACGAACGAAGGACATAAAGGAGAACTTACATAGTTGTTGATGAACCACGCTCGCCACAGAGATAATGTTGGGATCAGTGTATCTGATTCGGACACATAGATCAGACACAAATTCACAATGATGCTTCAATTATACACTGCTCAGAGAAACTATTTGACAAAATCAACTGATTGAGCAAACAGAAAAAAAAGAGGAGGTGAAACATTACTCATCGTCGATCGCGATAATCATCGTCAAAGAAGCCCGGTGATGCTCGAAGCCTGCCGATCGATTCATCGTCACGGAAGAAAGGAAGAAACCATCGCCGAACCGTTCTTTAGTTCGTCACTACAGAGACTTGTTGCCGAGCTTCGCCATGGCCAGAGCTCTGTGGAGAGCGACAAAGAAGAAGGAAAAAAATATAGAAGCAAATGGACAGAGCTTCACCGTCGTTTAGGTAAATGATGAAAGAGGAGAGAAGGGGTAGTCTTCAGGTCCATCTAAGCCTGGAAAATAGCCAGGTCCTCAGGGGACTTGCAAGGTACATAATATACAAGCCATGGTACATATATGAAAAATATGATCTATGGAAATCTAAAGTATTCGGTCTGCGTGCTATGTAACTGAGAACAATTCCTAGAATATTAGACCTAGCCACTGAGGATCACAAGCTCCTTAGCAGGATATTATCCCCAATACCATGTCGTGAGACGAAGGAAAATCAATAACAATAGCCAGAACTCTGCTACAGAGATAAAGGCTCACAATAAAATATGCCACAATACAATAAGTCTGATATCGTAGTCAAGTTCTCCTCACTCCATATCTAGTATCTATCAATGTCAAGTCTATACAATCATCACTATAACAATAACAATGAACAATCTAGTAAACTACTACGAAGTCAATACCATGAATACTCATGTAACCTCGCATCATGAACGTGTCATGAATTGTGGTCAATCGTGTCAATGGACACGACAATATGCATGCAATGCCTTTGTCAATACTCGGTGCCATCATCATGACATCGGTACCCATCTTCGGAACAGACACTAAGTATTAACGATCCTACGTCATGCTAATGCTAACAAGAGAAACAAAAATAAATAAAAGAAACAATCTATAACCAAGGCAAGGTACACTTGCATGTAACCGCTGTCTGTGTATATGCCTGACCAACTCTAATGTCTTCATAACTCCCGTCAAGTTCACCTATAATACATATACTATTAGTACTCTCTATCGACTTACCATATATAGACTTTCCATATTTAAAATATATTAGTATCTATACCTCAAAAGTCGTCATAATGTCGATACTACACCATACAACATGTAAAGTACCAAACTTTCTTCTAAAAAATAATTTATAACTAATATAAAGTAATAATTTAATTTATGGAAAATAGTTATAAATTTTTTTATACCACTAATAATATTATTTTATTGGTGAAAACTCAAGCACAATAATCCTATGTCAATACTATATCATTAATACCATGTTTGGCCTACTAATTGAGTCCCGAAGCAATAAATAATTAAAAATAGTTAATTTTGGAAAAATTAGAGAAAATAGTTAAAATAATATTTTTAAGATCAAATCTGGCACAACAAATATTTTATTAGATGTATATTAAGTATCAAAGCCTTTGGATACAAGGAACACGTCATTTTCGAGATTTCGATGTTACGACAAATGTTAATATTTTTAATAAATACTAAATTAAAGCAAAATGCAGTAAAAAGATATGATTTGGAAAGCTCTTGATGTCTAGTTTCTTACCCAAATTATTTAGAAGATTAAATCGGCCCAAAAATAGGTGAAAATTCACTCGCAATAGATCTAGTCTGTTATGGACATCTTATCGTAGAATGGACGCCCCGAACAAACTGCTTGGAACTGTGTGATCCAGCGACCAGAGAACGAAGTAGACACATAGAGAAAACTTCTAGTTTTGGTTTGAAATCAACTGGATGAGAAAAAGTAGATGAAACCTATTCTAGAAGTCAACCAACCTGCTGTAACTTTCAGATTGCACTTCGGTAAAGTTTTGCCCCAAGAGACGCGTTGTGCACCTCTCCAGTGGCTGCAAGATGGCTTCTATGCTTGCTAAGGTGGAAGAGGACACCAAGGGGTTCCTGAGAGTGGTGTTGATTGGCACAAAAATTGAGAAAACGAAAGTATGACAGAGAGGGGGTCGGCCTTGATGCTCCCAGCCAAGGGGGTGTCCGTGCGACTTTGGGGGGTTGTGGGGAAGTTAGCAGCAACAAAGGGGAGAGGGATGGTTTGGGTTTTGATAGGTTTTATATTAGGGAGGGTTTGGCTTTGGTTTGGTTTAATTTGGTTAGGGTTTGACCCTCCAAAACTTACTATGGTAATGAGTTTCCATATTTGGAGAGTTGTTTTGACTAAGTCAAAGATATGGAATTTAATGCATATGACTGTAATTTAATCACCAAAAATTAATTAAATATATATCTAATTAATTTTTTCAACCTTAGATAGGCTCTAACAAGTAGGGTTGGCTATGTTTGGATCCAAATATATTTTTTAGTCAAATTGAACCCGAAAGGTCAAGTAATGGGTCTCATGTGTCACTTGCAAATAAATAGCACATGAAAACTCGTTTGAGTGGCACACTATTTACATGTGTGTCGTAGGCTCAAAATGGGTTAAAATCATATATTAGTTCAAAAACTTTTTGATCTATTTCAAGTCCCGAACTCAAGTTGGAAGTTAGGTCTAGAATTATGGTAAATGGTCAAATGGCCTAAATTGACCAGAAGTTGTGCGAAGTCAAAAGAATGTTAGAGAACAAATTTGGATCGAAAATGATATATCAAATTGAATGTGGACTTGTCTACAATTAAAATATGGAATTAAATTTGATAAATCAATAGTTGTTGTGCTTCAAAATCAAAGCTACGGTAAAGTACTACTACAGTCATTATTGACTTAAAATATAGTTTAATATTAAAATATACATATTAAATAAATAAAAATAATTAAAAATAAAATCTAAAATTTAGGGGCCTTGCATGGGGGGGGGGATGGAGTGCTATGGGGAGTGAGAAAGGAGAAAATAGAAAGATAAATAAAAAATGCTAATAATGATAAAAAGGAATTATGGTTAGGGATTAGCTAGGACTCGCTAGGGTTAACCAAATTACAGAAATCTCGCAAAAATAAATAATTTAAATACTACAACATGATTGAAAAGTAAAATGGTTACTACAAGCTAATATTAAAATAATAATATTTTTACAAAATACTTAATTTTAAATCTCCAAAAAAATGTGAATCTTGTAATGTCTGTATATGAAGGATATGTATATTACAAAAGAGCATGACACAGGTGCCAGGGAGGGGTTCGACGAACGACGACGACTGAAAGTGAACAATGGAACTCCAACATGGCCGCACGCCTTGAAATGCTAAGGAACTCCATGCCTCAACACATCCGAACGAGCTCCATCTCGGACGAGCAAGTATATATAACCTGTACGCAAACTAATAGAGTATCAGCACACAATCGTACTGGTGGGGAGCATCTCGCTCACCCATACAAAAACTAACACATTATTTTATTAAGTGTAAATTATTCTTTTATGGTCTTTCTAATCTTTCCTTATGATCAGTTTCAAGACAGACTACTGGTCTACTTAGTGACACAATGACATTGTCGTGACATAAGACCCATTCGTGTAACAACATCGAGGCTGTGCATCACAACATAGTGTAATTTACTTGCCTAATGGCCTTCATTCGTTTTCATCGTGCAAATGGCTCAGTCCACTACCAAAATACAGTAAATTAGCGACAAAAATTTAGCGACGGATATCGTCCGTCGGTGTTAGTGACGGCTTTGTGGCAACTAGCCGATGAATTACCGACGACAAGCCATTATATTTTTTTATTTTTAGGGGGAGGAAAGGTCGCACATCCGTCGCTAGGGCATCGGAGATATAGCGACGGATATTCAGTCGTCGCTATGCAGTCGATTATTTGGCAAAAATTATGGGAAGAATTGGCGGGACAATTCTTCGACTATGTAGCGACGGATATTCAGTCGGCAAGTATCAAAAAGAGCGACTAACGGGCGATGGATAAAAATCTATCGCTAGTCCGTCGCTAAATATACGTTCCAGACTTAAATTGAAATGGCAGGGGGACCTTTTCGTATTCCCCCTAAATTCACTCTCTCTCTCTCTCTTCCGCGGCTTCGGTGATCGACGTCGGCGTCATCTCCTCTCTCTCCCGAAGGTAATCCTCTCTCTCTCTCTCTCTTTCTCTCTCTCTCTTACGGTGTCGTAGGGGCAGCGGGGGCGGCGGGCTTGGGGCGGGGGAGGGCTGGGCGGCGGGGAGGCGACGGGGGGCGGCGGGGGGGGGGGGGGGGCGGCGGTGGAAGGGGGGTTGTGGGTGGCGGGGCTGCGGGGGGCGGCAGGCTTGGGGCGGGTGCGTCGGGGACTGGGCGGCGGGCTTGGGGCGGGGGCGTTGGGGGCTGGGCGGCGGGCTTGGGGCGGGAGTGTCGGAGGCTGGGCGGCAGGATTGGGGCGGGGGCGTCGGGGGCTGGGCGGCTGGCTTGGGACGGGGGCGTCGGGGACTTGGCGACGGGCTTGGGGCGGGGGCGTCGGGGGCTAGGCGGCGGGCTTGGGGCGGGGGCATCGTGGGCTGGGCGGCGGGCTTGGGGCTGGGGCGTCGGGGGCTGGGCGGCAGGGGGCTACGGTGGGTGGGGGGTTGTGGGTGGCGGGGGTCAAGTGGCTAAGGCTCACTTCCAATTTTATGTGGTCTCTAAAATTTATTCAAACTTAGCAGGAGTCCATTCCCTACTCTTCTATTGAACTGTCACACACATATATATGCAACCGACGTACAACCATAAGCACTCTTCATATATATATATGCAACCAAACTACTTTGCTCAAATCCTGAAGATTTTTTATCAAGTCTATATATATATATATATAGAAGAAAAGGGTACTTTTATTCAAAAAACGAAAAGACTACTGGTTACAACCCATAGCAATACACTACAAGCTATAAGCACTACATGCTGTTATCCTCCCATGAGGTTAGCATCCGTATCAATGTTGTTTAAAATCCCATGAATAGTCATGGATATGCCTTCAAAAACTCTTCTATTTCGCTCACGCCATATGTGCCATACTGCCGATAATAGTTTGATCTTGGCTTGGGGCGGAGGCGTCGGGGGCTGGGCGGCGGGCTTGGGGCGACGGGCTTTGGTCGGGGGCGGCGGGGGGCTTTGCTTCTCAAATTTATCTGAGTTTATATATTGGCTAAATAATGTGTTATCCATATTGGGTGTTATCCATTAGTTTGGTGGTGTTTGGATTAGTAAATGTGAATATGGGGTTTGGATTCATGGTGTATATGTTCACTGTCTCAAGGACAGTACGAGTTCTTCATCTGCCTTCTTTGTTAAGAATATCCTTGGGACATTCGCTTCACCAAAGTCACTAAATAAGTGAAATTTTTCCTGGAAAACTGACCCTTAGAGTGTATCAGTTGTGTGCTTCTATATAGATGTATATATCTATACATCTAACTGTGATATACATATGTGTATGTGACAATCTCAGTTAGCGACGGACTAGTGACCGGTTAGCGACAGATTTTTCCAGCTCCATTTGCATTAATCTATGGTACGACATGGTGATCAGGACATAGTCCCTGCAGCCATTCGACTGGCGAGGCAGAAACTATGTAGCCGTAGATAAAGTTGACTGTCTTCCGACCCTCATCCCTCGGCAATGATGATACGACAACCTATCACTATATCTTATATAGTAGTAGATGATGTCTTAGTATTACATTATGTGAGTTCATCTTGATTCTGTTATATCCTTCAGATACTAGATACGATAAGAACAATATACTACACCATATGTACAGAACATAGATGATTCACACTAATGTATGCTAGAATAAATTTTGGGTTGTGTTCTGAGCCATCCGTTCTCACACTTAAAACATATAGGAATTAGTAGTGTGAGAGCGCCGGAGAGAGTGAGAGCACCGGAGGGGGGAGGAGAGAGAGTAAGATAGTAAAATGGTACGACATGGTGAAGTAGTACTGTATTTTGGCTCCAGCTCCAGCTCCATTTGTATTAATCTACGGTACGACATGGTGATCAGGACATAGTCCCTACAGCCATTCGACTGGCGAGGCAAAAACTATGTAGCCGTAGATAAAGTTGACTGTCCTCCGACCCTCATCCCTCGGCAATGATGATACGACAACCTATCACTATATCTTATATAGTAGTAGATGATGTCTCAGTATTACATTATGTGAGTTCATCTTGAGTCTGTTACATTCTTCAGATACTAGATACGATAAGAACATATACTACACCATATGTACAGAACATAGATGATTCACACTAATGTATGCTAGAATGAATCTTGGATTGTGTTCTGAGCCATCAGTTCTCACACTTGGCAAAAAATCAAATTTTCTGTACTTTATCTGCTTTCGAAAATGTACTCAAATTACATGATGGTTCCTTTAGTTAGCTTGCTTATGTTACAATTATATTATTTGTGAATATCGATCTTACCAGATGGCACCAATGACCCGAGGAGCGGCACGTCGTTTAAGGGAAACAGTGAATGCTGAGGTGGCTCCTCCTACAGTTAAGGAGGAAGTGGCACCGGTAGCTAGTGAGACCGGGAGTTCTATTCATCCAGCACCGGTAGCTAATGAGACCGGGAGTTCTATTCATACAGCACTTGCAAGGGACTATATCTCTCCTCACGCCAAAGATCCCGCTTATTCGAGGTGGTTGCGTGATTGTATCACTGAGCGTTTGCATGAGCTGTATGGTTCTCATTAGCTATTAGTACTTATTTGTATTGGACTATTTGTATTGGGTTGTTTTTGTATTAGACTATTTGTATTGGACTACATATATGAATTAGTACTGTGTCAATCTCTGGATTGTATTGGACTACGATATGGTGATCAGGATATAGTCCCTGCAGCCATTCGACTGGCGAGGCAAAAACTATGTAGCCATAGATGAAGTTGACTGTCCTACGACCCGTATCCCTCGGCAATGATGATACGACAACCAACCAGAGAGGATACTCTGAGAGATCCATATGAGTAGGACGTATACTTTGAGAGATCACCTTTACAAGAATGATATCTGTAGTGGGATTAAGTGTTGGAGGAGATATTATCAGAGTATACGTCCTACTCAGATGGGTCCCTCACCGTTACTATTTTTTTCTGACAGTATGGTGGATGTGCTCCATCAACAGATTCTTGCTCCGAGCCAAAACTTTGCCCCGGAGCTCAAGTGGACATCCTTCGTGTAGAGCTCGAGTGAGAGGTTCCTGACAGCATGGTGGTCTCCTTATCCTCTCCTCCACCACGGCTCTGGACCCATCTGCTCCTCCCTACTTTCCTTCTTTTTATTTGACTCTCTCAGCCACATATGATATCCACCTCAAGTGTAGAGTCGGGGAAGAAGAAGTGGACAGGAAGATGTGACGGAAGCAGCACAGCCGGCGGCATGACCCGGAGGAAGTACAGATGTTTTCTTCAACATCCGTAGGAGAACTATAAGGATATATCTTTTCACAACATGTCACCGTGTCAAAGACCCTTAATGTGAATATCATGTTACCGCGGTGTCGGAAGACTAACATGTCATAATTTTTTAAGCCGTGTGTTTTGACATAATCCTCCCAACTCTTTCCTCCTATGTAGTAATCTTGTATTACTACATAGCAGGAAAGAGTTTGGAGGATTATGTCAAAACACACGGCTTAGAAAATTATGACATGTTAGTTTTTCGACACCGCGGTAACATGGTTGTCACATTAAGGGTCTTTGACAAGGTGATATGTTATGAAAAGATATATCCTTATAGTTCTCCTACGAATGTTGAAGAAAACCTCTGTACTTCCTCCGGGTCATGCCGCCGGATGTGCTGCTTCCCCCTCCTCTTCCTGCCCACTTCTTCTTCCCCGACTCTACACTTGAGGTGGATATCATATGTGGCTGAGAGAGTCAAATAAGAAGAAGGGAAGTAGGGAGGAGCAGATGGGTCCAGAGCCATGGTGGAGGAGAGGAGAAGGAAGATGCTTGATCAGAACTTGAGGTGGAAAAGTTTTGACGTTGATAGCATGAGAGAGGGAGAGGGTGAATGGAGGGAGGGAAGTGGCTGCATGTCTTTGGCTCACTCGAGCGATATTTGTCCTCCGACCCTCATCCCTCGGCAATGATGATATGATAACCTATCACTATATCTTATATAGTAGTAGATGATGTCTTAGTATTACATTATGTGAGTTCATCTTGATTCTGTTACATTCTTCAGATACTAGATACGATAAGAACATATACTACACCATATGTACAGAACATAGATGATTCACACTAATATATGCTAGAATGAATTTTGGGTTGTGTTCTGAGCCATTCGTTCCCATACTTGGCAATTAAGCATGTGAAATAGAACTGATTATGTTTAGTTTGTCTTACGATACAGATTTTCACATCCAAATTGAAATGGATCGTTACTTCGTTGATCGTACATGGATGTACTAGCGGATCAACCTCCTGGACCGTAGGTACTTATAAGTATTGACCGTATCGGATTAGTATCGATCTATCGTTTTGGTATGGGCTGTATCGGTTGGTATTGGTCTTAGCGAATTGGTATCGTCCTATCCGATATGTATCGGCCGTATAGCTAGGATTCATATTGGCCTTATCGATTTGGTATTGGTCATATCCGATAGGTATCGGCCGTGTTGGATTAGTATAGACCATTTCGGATTAGTATCGTGGAAGGTTTAGTAACAACTATACTTGGATTTCTCTCTTCTAGAGCTAGATTACCATTGCAAGAGAGTCACGAGAGCGTAGCTGGCCAGTTACAGAACATACATACTTCCTTTTCAATCTAGTTTTTTTTGATGGAAAAGGAAGCATGTATGTTACTGTAACTGGCCAATCACGATCTGGTGACTCTCTTGTAATGGTATTCTAGCTCGAGAAGAGAGAAATCCAAGTACAGTTGTTACTAAACCTTTCACGATACTAATCTAAAATGGTCTATACTAATCCAACACGGCCGATACCTGTCGGATATGACCGATACCAAATCGATAAGGCCAATATGAATCCTAGCTATACGGCTGATACATGTACATATCGGATAGGACGATACCAATTTGTTAAGGCCAATACCAATCTGATATGTCCTATACCAAACCGATAGACCGATACTAATCTGATACACTAGATACTAAGTACATCCGGCCTATACCAGCAGATCCACCAATTACTGTACGATAGGCCCAACGACTGCAGTTACATCCGATTATTGGTGAGTACATAATTATATAGTAATTCTGTTAGTCTTGTGATACAGATTTTTACTCTCTCATGCTACCAACGTCACAACTTTTCCAGTACTGCTCCCTCTAATGATGATGAACGCAAAAAACCAACGTCACAACTTTTATAATTTGAGTAAATTTCTTTACCCTATATGAAAATTTTTGTTGTCAGAGAGATGGCTCCTAGGACTCGCCGAGGTGGTGCTGCTAGTCGAGGAAGGGGCCGAGGCAAGAAACCCTTGGAGGTCGATACGGAGGAAGTCCCCGTCGTCAAACAAGAGCCGGTGACTGTTAAGGAGGAGGTGTTACCAAAGGTCGAGGTCAAGGAAGAACCGATGACCATCAGGGAAGAGATTGCTCCCAAGGTTGAAGTTAAGGAGGAGCCATCGTCAGAGAGTAGTAGCATCGGGACCGACCCTCCTGTCCCTACAGAAGACCTCAACCAGATTGAGCCTTCATATGCAAAGTGGCTGATAGAATGGTACATGCCTCAACGCAACTATGATCCCTGGCTGTGAGGATTCATCGTCTGACTTGCGGTCTTTGCTGAGGCCAAAGTCGATTTTCCTATGTGTTTTAGAATTTTGGAATATTTGTAGAAATTTTGGAATATTTGTGGGAATTTTGGAATACTTGTGCTATGATCGGATTATAACGACGGATATTAGGTTACTCTTCAGGATAATTGATGTCTATTTTATATTAATTTGGTTTGGTCTATATGATTCTTGGATAATTGGTGTGCATTAAATTCGTATGTGCATATTTGGTCTATGTGATTCTTGGATAATTGGTGTGCATTATATATTTGGTCTATGTGATTGTTGGATAATTGGTGTGCATTATATATTGGTTTGGTTTATGAATATTTTTATGAACAGGAAAAGTACTGCAATTTTTTTTAAAAAAATCTCATTTAGCGACGGACTAGTGACCGGTTAGCGACGGATATTTCCAGTTTTCGACTATTGTTCGACGGTATATCCGTTGCTAACTGGAGATTTAAAAATATTTCCAGGTAGCGACGGGTGGTCGACGGAATATCCGTCAAAAATGTTCTGGTGGTATATAGTTCGACGGAATGGCGACGACTCATCCGTCGCCATGGTTCTGGAAATACCAAGCATTTTCAGAACATGGTCGACGGATAACCCGTCAGTATTCCGTCGCTAATCCGTCCTTTGTTAGCGACGGCGATCGACGGAATAGCGACAACTCATCCGTCGCCATGGTTCTGGAAATACCAAGCATTTCCAGAACATGGTCGACGGATAATCCGTCAGTATCCCGTCGCTAATCCGTCCTTTGTTAGCGACGACGGTCGACGGAATAGCGACGGAACGATACACTCTAATACGCTATTACGACGGTTTACCGACGGACCATTATGTCGCTAGTGTCTACATAGTTCAGTATTTAATACTTGAAATGGACGAAAGCCCGTCGGAAAGTCGTCGCTAATGCTTCGTATTGTGAAGTCGAAAAGGCGTCGCTATTCCGTCGCTTGACGACTACGTAGCGACGGACCGTTATTAGCGACAAGCTGATTGTCGACGGATTATTTTGGCCAAGACCCGTCAGTGATCGGTCGCTAATACAAATTCCCGACGGATGGGCGACAGATCTGGCCGTCGCTACATCGACAAATTTTGGTAGTGGTCATAAACTTGTGAACTTAGTGTCAACGACTCAAAACACGACACCACATCTTGTGTTAAAGCACATCTTTCTGTTATAGCCAAATCTTAGGCTCCATACTCGTGTTGTAGACCGTGTACACATTTCTTGACTCATTGTGCCGTATATACGCTTCTTGATTCGTTCTAAGGCATGCACGCAGATCGTCGATATCATGTCGATTCAATCTATATGAAAAGAGTCACTAGCACCACAAGCTATCCTTGGGCTATATGGATAAGACGGTACATTCATTCAAATGAGGCACGATCTCGTCGAATTTTTTATAATACCCTTTATACGACACACCCCTCGGGTCAGGTCGCACACCAACCGAGGGTTCTACAAGTAGAGTTTTTCTAGGTCGAATCGATCTAGTATCCCGATGATCGTTTGAGGAACTCAAAATCTTATGCACAAGTTATCCAATGACCATGCAAGACTCGACTCAAATTTCCATTCTTAGTACCATTTCTCATCTTTTATACTTGCCATGTTCTTCGTTGCAGCTCCTAAACGAGGGACTGGCTCGACCACAAACGGTCCCAAAATTTTCTATGTTATCATAATCTTCTGACTCAAACTAAGGAACGACTATTTGATAACTCTCCTACTTAACTTGACCCAATTGTGTTTCGTGTAGTGCCACCAACCAAGTCATACTCTATATGACAAGCTTTGATACCGTAGGAAACATGACAATGGAATCGTGGAAACGTGGTTTGTAGCCGTGGGAACATATAGACTATGACAACAAGTCGATTGTCTAAGTGACAACGTAAAACTCCTTCCTTGACCCAATTCGTGGGATCGAAAGATCGAGTGCCAACTTTGAAAACCCAACGTGAAGTGCAATTAAGGCATCAAGTTCAATACTTTTATGTTCTGCACAAACTTACTCAGAACGAAATTATTCCCTTTTAGCTATGTGGTTCGACTCTTTTATTAGCATGCCTACTCAGTGCAATTGAAAACATTCATTTATTAAGTGTAAAGGTGAAGATGGGACAAGTTCATCGAAGACACTCACCTAAACAAGGAGTTGCCTCGGCCGAGCGGGACTTTGAGTAAGTCATTACATAGCCAAATCCAAACGTCGTTGCATTTTAATTCATCCGGTTGAACTGTTGAATTGAGCGGGGAGGGCACTACAATGACCATGTAATACGCGCGAACAATTAATAAGCTATCAAAATTACAAGCATAGTCTGAGTCCAAAACTTAGATATACTTGTCTCAACTCGTATTACATACTTCCCAATCAATGTTTCGTGGCACCATGCCCCAACTCAATGTTCCAATGAATGACCCGTAGGCCCTGAACATTCTGATATAGTATACCAAATCAAACAGTTTTATAGTATCGGACCATAATTGTTCACTTCGCATACAAAGCCTATTATTTGCATATTAGTAGTTCCGGGACAATTGTGCCACAACTGCTTACTTCGCGTACGATACCTTTTGATGTTATGACAGTTCCATGGCATTGCATCACAACTGACCACTGTTAGTACGAAGCCATATTTTTATAAGTCTCGTGCACATACACATGTTTCATTATAGTTATCCAATATGTTTCGACTCGTGTATTTGATGCACACCTCGCTACAGTATTTCGATGTTCTATGACTTAGTATTCAACCGTCCTCCGACTTGTGCACCGAGTCACACCTCAATAGAGTTTTAATATTCTATGATTCGTGCACTGAGGCACTCGTCGATACGGTGATTCAATAATCTATGTTTCATGCACTGAGGCACTCGCCGATATAGTAATTCGATGTTCTACTCCTATTGTGCACTTGATGCACATTTTGATTCAGTTGTTCAATGTTCTATTTTAGTGCTCGACACACACTACGATTTCTACTTATATGAGCCACGTCCATGGACTTGATAATTTAACTTTACCAGACAAGGTATATTTTATTAAGGCATGACGGAGTAGGAATGAAAGGTCAGGGTACTCCCATCTTTACCGATTCGACCCATCATGCCTATATCTCAGCCAGTTGCGAGACGATACTTTGATCTTCGATGGACTCCGTTGAAAATAAGTCAAAATGTCGACCTCAAATAATTCAGAGTAAAAAGCCTGTATATTAAACCAACACAAATAATACTTCATTTGAATCAACTTAACACTTGCACCGATTCGAATCGATCGAATCGACTCAATATTTCTTTGGGTCAACTTAACTTCTTTGAGTCAATGACTTAGCATAATACATTGTGTGAAGCGGGGCATTACAACCCAAAAGATGGAAGGAAATTTAGAATATCAGAACTTCTCCTTTATCTTACTTATATGCTGAAAAATTCTATACAATCGTTGTAACCCATTTTTTCCGATATTTTGAAATTTTTATTATTTATTTGAATTAAATGGTGAATTTTTGGAATTTTTATAAATATTTAGTTATATAGTTATTACGATAGAATGATCTAGTCATGGTTAAGAATTGGAGTACAAGATGACTAGAAATCATGGCATGGATAGTACAGTTGCGTGCTTTGACTAGTGCATTAGCCGTGGTAGGAAAGACCGAGCCATATGTGTGTTCTAACTTGGAAAACCAGGTTAAGTTGTGACATGACCCCTATAAATAATCTAATTATTTATTATGAATTATTTTGACTTTTAGGAAAACCGGTTGTACCAAACTAGGCCGGACTGGACCCAAAATGAGCCCAAGCCCATGCAGCTATATAGTGCATCCAAAGACGTCCATGTCGATATATATTTTGAGTGTATACTTCGTACCTTATTTTAAATGTTCTAATAAATATTTTCCAAAAATAATATTGTTATATATATATATATATATATATATATATATATATATATATATATATATATATATATATATATATATATATATATATATATATCAATATTATTGATATTGATTGGATATTTTATTTTTGGGAATATAATATCATTGATAAATATATTTTTTCTAATTTAATATGCCAAAAATACTAGGGTTTATAGAAGTGTGTGTGTGTGTGTGCGTGTATGTGTGTGTGTGTGTGTATATATATGGTATATATATGTGGCTTTATATATGTATAGGGTTTTGTTTATTATTTTAGTAAATATAATTAATTTATATGTTATAACCATTGGTTATATATATATATATATATATATATATATATATATATATATATATATATATATATAATATATATATATATATATATATATATATATATATATATATATATATATATATATATATGTGTGTGTGTGTGTGTGTGTGTGTGTGTGTGTGTGTGTACTATGAACTGTTCTTCCTTTCCACCCGAGCATAACCCTGGGAAACAGAGTGCTTAAACCCTGGTTTTGGACCGACAAATACTACATCAACTCTTGGTCAAATCAATCAAATCTCTTCCTAACCTACTCCCTATCCCATTCTCCTGCGATTAGATCAAACCCCTGACTAAATCAACGAACAAATTAATAGGATTTTGAAGTTAAAGGAACCGAGTATATGTATATACTCGATCAATTCGGGAAACCATATTTTCGTTAGAACCCTCATGGACGCCCCCTCGTTCTCGATCCCCTCTCCCTGACGTCCCCTAGAACCTGTGCGCCGCCGCCCGTTACCCACCTGCACAGCCGTTGGTCGACAACAGAAGGCCGTGCGCACAGGCGCACCCGAACAGCAGAGGCGGCAGCACAGTAGAATTCGTGGATTTGGGGCTGGCTTCGTCGCCAGTTTTTACGACGTGTGGTTGATCGTTTATGGATCTTCTACTTCATGTATGAGCACAACCTATAGGACTTTAAATCTCTTCAATTTGTTTGTAAGTCGCATCGCTAGATTGTCCAACAAATCAACCCAAAAATGGGTGAATATCTATTTGAAACAGAACAATTTCGTGGTTCTAGAACCTAGGTATGGAAGGCAATTTCTAGGCAAGCCATCGACAGATCCAATACTCGGTTTGAATAGAGTTACATGCAACCTATACGAGATTGAAACCTAGTTTATAGATCCTGATTTCATTAACTGTGTGCAAAATAATTTGAGTTCCAAAATTGACAAAAATAGTTTTCAAAACGATTTAAATTTTAGGAAAATTCTCGATATGGCATGCACCCCGACAAACCGTGTCACGACCCGCACCCTGATTAGGGGCACGAGAACGTGGGTACGTCCAGCCTACGCCGCAGTGTCAGCGGTAGAACGCTGTATAGGTCATCTATAACATCTAACATATAACATCTAACAACAAGATATATAAACCTGTCATCTCCGCACGGAGGTATAACATAACATCTCAACTCTATATCTCAAACACAAGTCTAGGAAAGATAGAGCATGATATGGAATCAGATAAAAGGAAGAAATTGAATATAAATAGAGTTATCACACCACACAAAGTAGATGTTCAATACAAATAAGTATAAGTCCTGAACATAACTAAGTCTCAACTAACAATCGGAACAATCCGATACAAACATAAAGCTATAAATACTAGACTAGACTAGGCACCCTCTACTGAGCTAGATGCTCCTCGGGCTCCTGAATGCCACCCTCAGGTGCCCCATAGAAGGTAGGGCAGTCACCATCATCATCTGTAATATTTTCAACAGGTCCAGTCAGGACAGGAGCGAGCACAAATACATCTCACGCGGTTGATATCATGTTGGGAAATATAAAGCATGCAAAGAGTAAGATACATGGACTGTAAAGAAATATATATGAAAACAAGAGAGATTTGATAACTGAAAATATCTATATATATATAATAAGTAAGAACTGTAAGTAACCTGTGATTTAGAGCATGAGATGGTTATATAAACGGGTTAGGACAATGCAAGGGTAACTCCATCATACGTGAGTGTACCATGGACATATACATGATTTCACAAGATTTCACAAGATTTCATAAGATGGGATTTTGATCACATAACCATTTCCTACTCACCCTCCCCAATTAATACACAACGATCCAGTCAAGTCACGTTACCTTGTACAAGAGGTTTTTATCAAGTTTGCTCACGTGATCATGAGAGTACAAGATTGCACAAGAATTTACATGAAAGCGGTATACATAAAATATAAGATGTTCGTGAAAAGCACATGACAACTGTATCTGAGGCACCCCGAGGGAGATAACATCTCATGACAAGATCCATATAGTACCAATCCGTGATAATGACGTGACAACATCATGTAAAGTAATCTAGAGCAAGAATATAAATCCTAACAAGTATGAAATGATCAGAGAATGTACTCGCCTGTCACCCTGTATGACTGATATGAGTAGACGTCCGAACTGGTGTCAGAGAGTCCTATTTAGAGTAAAACAGGTTATGATGTGTTCAATATGTAATAATGGAAATCTGCAGTGCAAGCTACATGATTCTAAGTCAAACTAGGTCAAAGTCAACTCTAGTCAACTCTGGGTCAACTGTCTAGGTCAATCTCTATAAGGCTAACTCAAGACCAACAGCATTTGAACTCCCTTGAACCCAATATCACACTTACCTTAGTATCATATGCTTTTACCAAATTTTGATATACCCTTAGTATCTCATATACATACAACTATCACATGTAAATATATATATAAGGGAGATATAAAGTACCACCACTCCTATACTCTATATACAAAGTTTAAACATTCAAACTCACACAATTTCAAGTTATCATCATCCCTCATGCATATATATATATATATATATATATATATATATATATATATATATATATATATATATATATATATATATACACCCAAATTCGAATTCACTGTATAAGCCCAACCCAAATCATTACAGAAATTGGAAGGGGGTCTAGTGTGTGTGTGTGTGTGTGAGTGTGTGGAGTCATTAGGGTGTTAGTATCAAGAGTGAAGTGTCAAGACAGTGTAGTGTAGTGTGTAACCTAAAAACTAACATGTGTGTATAGGTGAGTGTCTGTGACAGGAAAACAAGTTAAGGGATGTGTGTGTGTGTGGATAAATGAACTGTTCTCAGGTTCACATTAAAGTAAAACTCAGTTTTCATTCCTAAATTCCAATCCCACACTCGAAAACACCCAAAACTCAACCAATCTTCTCCACATTGAACCCAAACATGAAGTCTAATATCCCTGACATGTACACATATATAACCATTGCAAAATTTATATTTAAAATGATTAAAATGCATTAAAAGAATCAAAAAAAAAAACAAAAACTGTTATCGTATCAGAAAAATGGGGAAACCCCAATCCTAGTTCAAAAATCAATTAAAAATCCAATTTAATGGTTGGTAAAGTGTCGTGCATGTGTCAGTGTGTCTCACGGGTCGTGTGGTATCCCTACAATAGGACACAACGTGTCCTGACACTCACGAACATGCACAGACACACACAGGCACGCACAGCCTCGTGTACGTGTGTGAGTCAGTCCAGGATACGACACACGACACGAGACACCTCGTGGTCGTGTCCCTGTGTTCGCCCAGAGTAGGGCTACACGCACGTGTGCCTGCAATGTGTCCAAGTGTCTTGTGTCCAAAGAAATCACAGCGTATCAGTGTCGATTTTTTCGACTGTGCACGCAAGGCTCGATCCAGTACACACACGATTTCTTCGTGCACACTGGTCGAGGGCTCACAAAATTTCTTGGGCATGGTGTCAGTCATTGCCCGTACCCACCCACCAATTTTCAGGTGTCGGGGTGCCATGTCGTGTCCGCTAGGACACCCGAGCAGCAGGGCAGCAGCACGAGCCCCGTGCGGTATCTCGTGCTGCGTGTCCAAGCCCTAAAACCGTGTCCAAACTATACTAAATTCGACTCAGTCGATTACGGTTGTAATATACACATGTTAGGCTACACATACATATAATTAGTTTTGAAAATTACCAAAATTCATTTCTATGTGACATTTTATCGAACACGTATTTAAATACACCGATACGTGTCCGATACGGACACGAAATGGACACGAACTCCTACCAAACTTGGGCTACACCTAGGGGAACCCTAAATGGATGCATCTATGGAAAGAAATTGGGAATTTAAAGGTGTTTGATAGGTTTTACCTATTGAGGGTAAAATCTCAATGAATAGGCTTTGAAATGAGAGCTCCTCTCCCACTTGCAACGATCCCAAGCCATAGAAATCTTGCTAGCTGCCCACTATTGGTATCCTCTACTGTAGGGGAGTCCAACGCAACTTGTTTGGTCCAATTTGGTGGAGAAATGAGGAATTGGTGAAGGTTTGGGGAAGAACACAAGTAGGGATTTATGTAGGTATTTAAAAAGAGGTAAGAACTTGATGATGTGATTGAATGGGGAGAAATGAGCTTGATGGCTGGTCATAGGTGTAAGAATTTGGGTTTTGCTAGGGTTCACAATGTGTGGCCATGATTCTAACTTAGCTATTAAGTCTAGATCAAGGGTCATGAAGAAAACTAGGTTTCATTCAATAATATCTACTTTAAAATATCTTACAAGGCTAAAACTAGATATTTAAATTCTTGGCATCTAGTGAATAGCTACTAACCATGATTCTAACCTCAAGATTAAACTGGATTAGGCTAAAATTCTAGGTTAAGTCTCAAAATAATTAGCTAACACATATTTTATTAATATAAATTACAATCTCACAAAATTGTCAAAAAGACCAAAATACCCCTAGGCTAAAAAGTCACAATTAGTCATCCCAATCACATGGTTAGGTCCCCATGGTCATGGTTAGTCTCTAGGTCATGCAGTCTCTAGGATTGCACTAGCAAAACATCAAAATCACAAGTCGTGGTTTTTAAATAGTTTTAAATTAACTAAAAAATCACCAAAAATCATAATATGGTTTAAATATCATTATTAAATAAATAAAAATACAAAAGTTCAAAATTACCCTCATTTTAGAAACTGGGTGCTACAAGTCTACCCTTCTTAGAAAAATTTCGTCCTCGTAATTAAAATGGTTGTACTCCTTCTAGGTCAAACACCCCAATAATCACAGTCTCAAACACACAGTCCGATAATCATATGCGTCTGTCCAAAATTATGATACTCGAAATCTTCGTCATGCTAGTGAGCAAGGCTACGATATTCACAGAGTCCTCGACTAAGGTACATACCTCTAGAATCATGGTATTTAAAATTTTCATATTGCCGCATGCTTGGCCGCGAAAACCTTAAATTCCTACACCCGAAAAATACATCCAAAATCCGACTATATGTCCTCACTATGCCAGCTAACATGACTATAGAAGACTCTAGATCCCATAATCGAGGCGACCTAGCCCATACGACTTATCTTAGAAGAAAATAAATCACAATGTAATATCCGAACAAAAATTATCAACTACAAGGAACAGATAGAGTCGAATTTCAAGACAGTTATAAGGAGGCAAATACGGAAATAGAATCGAAAAGGTTGGAACCTGCAATCAGCTCTCCCTCTGCCTGTGCATCATCGACTGCCATGGTGAAAGCTCGCCCCGACTGGCCTCCCTTGACCTGCTGCTGATGTTGGACAAACCTCTGCTGCTGAGTCTACAACGGTGGTCCCGTCTGCTGCCCTGTCGGAGCCCTAGCTCCTGCTGCTGCCTGAGCCAATCGTACCAAGTTCTTGGGACACTCCCTCAACTGATGCTCTGCCGAACCACAAAGTAAACACAGGCCCTGCCTCTTCCTGCAGTCGTCCCATTTGTGACCTTGTTTCTTGCAGAAGTTACATATAGTGTGTTGTTGCTACCTGGGTGCCTACTGGTGAAGTACATGTCCCTGGCCCTGAAACGGCTGCTGAACTGGCCTCTGCTGAATGTGAGGGCGCTTGGCTGGCCCTGCACTAGAACTAACTCCTAAGGCATCACTGCCCCTCTTCGACTTGAGGCCGAAGTCCTCCTCTGCAATCTGCACGTCCATCAATATCTGATCGAACGTCGCATCACGGCGTCCCGAGGTGTGGGTGCGCACTGCATGAATAAGTCCCCTACGGAACTTACGAGCCTTCTGCCCCTCATCCTGGATCATATCGGGAGCGAACCTGCTAAGGCGGAAGAACTCAGCTGCATACTCGTCCACCGACGAGTTCCCCTGTACTAGACCCACGAACTGGCCCTCCAATGCTGTAAGAGCCACGTCCGGGAAGAACTTCTCCTTGAAGAGCCTCCGGAAGTTCTCCTATGTCAGCCCTCTCACCGACGCACGAGGATCCGTGCGGTACCATATCAGCACAATGTCGAAGAATCGGCTGGCTGCGGCCGAAACCCAACGTGCTCTAGGAAGCTCTGCCAGCTTCATGCTCCGCTGCACATCCTCTAGCCAGTCGTCTGCATAAAGGATGCCCTTTGTGCCCGTGAAGTCCCTGGAGCTCATCTTCCTAAAGACTAATACTGTCCCCGACCTGGACTACTGTTGGTACGACTGCTGGCCAGTAGGGCCCTGTACCGTACCCGGTGCCACTCTCTCCACTGCTGCCAGTGCAAGCTGATGCGAGTTCTCCATGCTCTGCCTCAACATCTCAATCTGACGGTGTGACGCCTCCGACTGGTGTTGCGATGCCTCTGCCTGGGCTCGCTGAGTCTCCATCATCTGCTGAAGGAGAAGGAACATATGATGTGTATCCGTCGGTATCGGTGGTGGTGGCGGCAGCATCTCCGGAATGACGACCGAAACCCTCTGGGGTGGAGGTAGTAGACCTCCCTGTGCAACTGCCGGGGTCTCCGGGATAGTGGAATCACTGGGGGCAGTCTCGTGAACCTCCTCCTCAGCCTGATCAGATCTCTTGGGCAAGCTACTTGATCCAGTGGCCTGCGGATGCGTCTTCGTCATCCTGGAGACGAATTGAAACAAAGAGATCAGTATGGCACATGAGTAGATTTATCAAAGAAGGACAGTTAATTTAATACAAGGAGAGTAATCATGAAAATCAAAAGATCGGAAATTTTTCTAGGTGTGATTTAGAAACTCCTATCATGTCCTAGGTCCTACATCCTAATTGCAGGCTCGTAATTAGTACTCTAAGTTGAGCACCATTACGAGATCGCACTAATTGCGACACAGGACCTGCGTGGGCCACCACAAAAACGTGTCACGACCCGCACCCTGATTAGGGGCACGAGAACATGGGTACGTCCAGCCTACACCGCAGTGTCAGCGGTAGAACGCTGTATAGGTCATCTATAACATCTAATATCTAACATCTAACAACAAGATATATAAACCTGTCATCTCCGCACGGAGGTATAACATAACATCTCAACTCTATATCTCAAACACAAGTCTAGGAAAGATAGAGCATGATATGGAATCAGATAAAAGAAAGAAACTGAATATAAATAGAGTTATCACACCACACAAAGTAGATGTTCAATACAAATAAGTACAAGTCCTGAACATAACTAAGTCTCAACTAACAATCGGAACAATCCGATACAAACATAAAGCTATAAATACTAGACTAGACTAGGCACCCTCTACTGAGCTAGATGCTCCTCGGGCTCCTGAATGTCATCCTCAGGTGCCCCATAGAAGGTAGGGCAGTCACCATCATCATCTGTAATATTTTCAACAGGTCCAGTCAGGACAGGAGCGAGCACAAATACATCTCACGCAGTTCATATCATGTTGGGAAATATAAAGCATGCAAAGAGTAAGATACATGGACTGTAAAGAAATATATATAAAAACGAGAGAGATTTGATAACTGGAAATATCTATATATATAATTAGTAAGAACTGTAAGTAACCTGTGATTTAGAGCATGAGATGGTTATATAAACGGGTTAGGACAATGCAAGGGTAACTCCATCATACGTGAGTGTACCATGGACATATACATGATTTTATAAGATTTCACAAGATTTTACAAGATGGGATTTTGATCACATAACCATTTCCTACTCACCCTCCCCAATTAATACACAACGATCCAGTCAAGTTACGTTACCTTGTACAAGAGGTTTTTATCATGTTTGCTCACGTGATCATGAGAGTACAAGATTGCACAAGAGTATACATGAAAGCGGTGTACTTAAAATACAAGATGTTCGTGAAAAGCACATGACAACTGTATCTGAGGCACCCCGAGGGAGATAACATCTCATGACAAGATCCATATAGTACCAATCCGTGATAATGACGTGACAGCATCATATAAAGTAATCTAGAGCAAGAATATAAATCCTAACAAGTATGAAATGATCAGAGAATGTACTCGCCTGTCACCCTGTATGACTGATATGAGTAGACATCCGAACTGGTGTCAGAGAGTCCTATTTAGAGTAAAACAGGTTATGATGTGTTCAATATGTAATAATGGAAATCTGTAGTGCAAGCTACATGATTCTAAGTCAAACTAGGTCAAAGTCAACTCTAGTCAACTCTGGGTCAACTGTCTAGGTCAATCTCTATAAGGCTAACTCAATACCAACAGCATTTGAACTCCCTTAAACCCAATATCACACTTACCTTATGTCACGACCCGTACCCTGATTAAGGGCACGAGAAGCGGTTACGTCCAGCCTACGCCGCAGTATCGGCGGTAGAACGCTGTATATAGGGTCTATAAATACTACGACTAAACAGATAAATGTACCTGTACAGTATATACACTCCGAACGGAGGAATAGAGCAATACTGCCTCAATCACATAATCAAAACTAAGGTAGAAAGCATGGAAAAGAGATATGATAGAATAAGCAAGATCGAGTCCAGAAATATCCACAAGCCACAGCTAACACAAATCCAGAGTCTCAGAATAAATATAAGTATAAGATGCTACAACTGAAATAAACTGCTGGCTCGCAGGCCAGGCAAACCTAACTAACTAGGCTACTCCGGGTGGGCGAAGTCAAGAGGCTCTACCACTAAGCCCCTGTCTAAGTCAAGTCCATCAGACTCTATCCCGTAGTAAGTCGGGCAATCACCCTCTAAATCATCTGTAAAATTTGTCAACGGTATCCTGTCAGGAAAATGAGCAAGTACAAACACTAACAGCAGTTCCATGTGAATTGACAAAAGCTATAAGAGACAGTATAATAAAATACAAGACAAAATCAACTAGAAATATATATCATGATGTGAGTACTGTAAAGGACGATAATGTATATGTGTATATAGGATGACTTGGGAACTATTCGGAAGCTGAGTTACAACCCTTAAACCAAACAAGGACCGGGGTTGTAACCCTTCTCCCGAACAGAACTTAGTCACCCTAAGATAATAAATATAAAAGGTGCCTTGAATTATTAGTGCATCATGTGATCGGCTTGGGAAAGGCTTTCCATCTGACCGACTATGAACCATGAATACAATAGAAACGATAAGGCCGGTCACCATGGAAAGCTATAAACCGTAGGGTAAGGCTTTACCCGTCGTGAGGTGAGGGTATAGCTATGAACCATGAGTACCATAGAACCATGTGGGAATTGATCACACAACCACTAATAACTCCCCCATCCCCGAATAGTACAATGGATCTGGACATGACACGTTATGACACGGGATTCCATAAGAGGGTAGCAAGTCCCCTTTTGAAATTGGTGTCTATACCAATACACTGAAATAAGACAGAACATGTATCAATATACCATGAAACTCTAGGAACAACATCCCATGTCATGATCCAACATATACTAGTCCGTGTACTGCCGTGACTGGAAATCGATTATAACACTACAACTGAATCGGATATAGCAGATATCAAGACAATGAAAACTATCAGTGAATGTACTCGCCTGTGGTCCTGAGCTGATAGGTGAACAGATACTCAGAGTGATCACAGACCTAAAATAAGATACTATGAGTCAAACAGGGCTAAATACTGAAAAGGAAACTAATACAAGTCATGAATGCAAGTCTAAGTCAAAACTAGGTCAATCTAGGTCAAACTGAGTCATACTAGGCTATACTGGTTCATACTAGGTCATACTAGGTCACTGGAAGTCATTCCAAGTCAAACTAGGTCAATCGGGATCAACGGTTAACTTACAGTTGACTTTTGGTCAAAAAGTCAACTCTGGTCAACTCTGGTCAACTATGGTCAACTATGGTCAACTCTAGGTCAAACTAGTCTAATGTTGACCAACTATTGACTTTTAGTCAACTGGTCAACTCTGGGTTGGTTTCGGTCAAATCGGGTCGCTTAAAGGCTAAGTTTGACCTTCGGTTGACTTTTGTTGACTTTTGGTCAAAACGGTCAACCGACGTCAAAACTAGTCTTAGAGTACCATATTTGATCATTACCAACCACGGAGATCAAGTTCTAACACCATCTTAGGCTTCTAACACAATATCCCACTTCTAGGCAAAAACTAGCATTTACCCTTTTCTATACCACACTCACCCCACCACTCAAACACAACACTCACAAGACACCTCTCCCTCTCATAGACCTCTCTACAAGTTTCCTAATAGGTTTAGACACTAGGCTAACCTATAGGCTACCTTACACACTCACATAACTCTCAAATACCCCTCACAACTACACACACACACAACTAAATATGGGGACTGATTTGGGGTGTTAGTGGACAGATTTTTGGAGGCTAACAAGGGTAAAATCTGGGCTGATTTGGTGGGTGGGTTGATGGCTAAAAACTGGACAGAAATTGGGGTTCTTTGGACTGATTTTGGTGTGGTTTTATAGGCTTGCATATAGGACTATAAGTGGGGGTTTATAGGAGCTAAATGGTGGCTAATAGGGGCTGTTGTGGGCTGTCAAAAAGGACTGATTTCAGGTTACTAGCAGCCCTCTAATCCCCTCACAAACATCTCACAACCACCACCACAATTATATATATACATCCCTACATAACCACATCTATATATATATCAATACATATATATATCTATACATATAACACTAGATAGATGTAAACTAATAGGCTAAAACTCACAACCATTCCCCTTTCCTATGGCTGAACCTGGGAGCATTTCCCCCTCTTAAACATCATCATAAATATATATATCCACTCATATATAACCACATATATATACCAATATATATATATATATATCAATGTATATATATATATCTATATATATATCACTAAATGGTATAACAAAATGGCATGAAACCCCAACCAAAACCCTCACAACTGCTGGCCGAAAATGACAGCCCCTATATGCCCAAGAACAACATCACAACAACACTCCACAACACATAAAAATCACCACATATATATATATATATATATATATATATATATATATATATATATATATATATATATATATATATATATATATATAGAATGATCTATATATAACTATATATATACAAATACATATAGAGAGAATATGATACATTAAGATACTCAAATGAATCCTCTCTTCAACATGAAAAATCTGAGATATTATTAAGAAACACACAAAAACAACATTTAAACATTATCCATGGGTCAAAAAAGGGGGTTTTTCCTATTGGGACACGAACCTACAAGTGGACACTCCTAGAAATGTCCAAAGGACACAAAAATGGTCTCAAATGATGGCACCACCATGGGAATCATCATGAAGGGTTCCTACATGATCTACATGAGAAAAGAAAGAGTTTTGGAGAAGAAATCACCTTGGTTGGAGGAGGAAAATCAATGGAGCTTCAAAAAGTAGATGGAGCCTTTGGGGAAGAAGAAGAAAAAGTGGATTGGAATGAAATGAATGGTTTTCTCTCTCCTCCCTATCCTCTCATGATGTGGCCGGCCACCCCCCCTTGGGTTTTGTCCTATATGATATTTACAAGTTTGCCCTCCTATGAATTAAATGGCTAAAAATAGGAAAAGGGTTAAACCGGGGGTAGTTTAGTCAAACCGAAACCACTAATCTCTAACTAAATATTAACTAAAATAATAGTCTAGTCTCTAACCAAGATATCTAACATGTGGGCCATGGCTAGCTAGTGTGTGGGCCCGCTAAGGTCAAAATACCCCGGGTCCCCGAAACAAGTCAAAACAAGTCGGAATGAATTGAAATTCGAACCCGATTCAAATAACCCCAAAATAATACAATAAATAAATAAATAATTCCAAAATAATTTTAAAAGTGGAAAATGACAAAAATACACCTATTTTTAGAAACTGGGGGTGACATCTTAGTATCATATGCTTTTACCAAATTTTGATATACCCTTAGTATCTCATATACATACAACTATCACATGTAAATATATATATAAGGGAGATATAAAGTACCACCACTCCTATACTCTATATACAAAGTTTAAACATTCAAACTCACACAACTTCAAGTTATCATCATCCCTCATGCATATAACATATATATATATATATATATATATATATATATATATATATATATATATATATATATATATATATATATATATATATATATATATATATATATATATATATATATATATATATATATATATATATATATACACCCAAATTCGAATTCACTGTATAAGCCCAACCCAAATCATCACAGGAATTGGAAGGGGGTATAGTGTGTGTGTGTGTGTGTGTGTGTGTGTGTGTGTGTGTGTGTGAGTGTGTGGAGTCATTAGGGTGTTAGTGTCAAGAGTGAAGTGTCAAGACAGTGTAGTGTAGTGTGTAACCTGAAAACTAACATGTGTGTATAGGTGAGTGTCTGTGACAGAAAAACAAGTTAAGGGATGTGTGTGTGTGTGTGTGTGTGTGTATAAATGAACTGTTCTCAGGTTCACATTAAAGTAAAACTCAGTTTTCATTCCTAAATTCCAATCCCACGCTCGAAAACACCCAAAACTCAACCAATCTTCTCCACATTGAACCCAGACATGAAGTCCAATATCCCTGACATGTACACATATATAATCATTGCAAAATTTATATTTAAAATGATTAAAATGCATTAAAAGAATAAAAAAAAACTAAAAACTGTTACCGTATCAGAAAAATGGGAAAACCCCAATCCTAGTTCAAAAATTAATTAAAAATCCAATTTAATGGTTGGTAAATTGTCGTGCATGTGTCAGTGTGTCTCACGGGTCGTGTGGTGTCCCTACAACAGGACACAACGTGTCCTGACACTCACGAACATGCACATACACACACAGGCACGCACAGCCTCGTACACGTGTGTGAGTCAGTCCAGGACACGACACACGACACGAGATACCTCGTGGTCGTGTCCCTGTGTTCGCCCAGAGTAGGGCTACATGCACGTGTGCCTACAACATGTCCAAGTGTCTTGTGTCCAAAGAAATCACAGCGTATCAGTGTGGATTTTTTCGACTGTGCATGCAAGACTCGATCCAGTGCACACGCGATTTCTTCGTGCACACTGATCGAGGGCTCACAAAATTTCTTGGGCATGGTGTCAATCATTGCCCGCACCCACCCACCAATTTTTAGGTGTCGGAGTGCCGTGTCGTGTCTGCTAGGACACCCGAGCAGCAGGGCAGCCGCACGAGCCCCGTGCGGTGTCTCGTGCTGCGTGTCCAAGCCCTAAAACTGTGTCCAAACTATACTAAAATTGACTCAGTCGATTACGGTTGTAATATACACATGTTAGGCTACACATACATATAATTAGTTTTGAAAAATACCAAAATTCATTTCTATGTGACATTTCATCGAATACGTATTTAAATACACCGATACGTGTCCGATACGGACACGAAATGGACACGAACTCCTACCAAACTTGGGCTACACCTAGGGGAACCCTAAATGGATGCATCTATGGAAAGAAATTGGGAATTTAAAGGTGTTTGATAGGTTTTACCTATTGAGGGTGAAATCTCAATGAATAGGCTTTGAAATGAGAGCTCCTCTCCCACTTGCAACGATCCTGTCACCCTCACTTTTTCCAGTTAGGGGTAAAATGGTAATTTTCCATTTTATAATATTTTTGGGAATTTTATTTCATGAATATTATTATTTAATTATTATAGGAGTCGGGTTCGAATTTTATCGCATTCCGAGTTAATTCGGGACCCCGGTGAATTTCGACTTGAGCTGTAATTAGCCTATTATTTAACCATGGCCCACCACACTAAACTTTTAGGTTTAGGAGTTTGGACTAGTCCCCCATGTGTAATTAAGTTTAATCATAAATTTTAATTAATTTTAGCATTTTTCCAAACCCATTTTGGATTATTTTAGCATGTAGGCTTAGGGAGGGGCAAACTTGTAATTTCAAGTGCCCCTACCCATGCTCCATGGTCGGCCACATATAGACCCCCTCCAACTGTTTTACTTCATCACCAAGTAAAATACTCTCTCTTCATTTCTTTCTTCCAACTTCTTCTTCTTCCTCCAAATCTTCATTAGGTATGATTTTTAAACCCTTATTAATTCCTCCTTTTGCATTTTTTCCTTTACATTAATTATAGGGGAGACCATTCTCTACAAGTTGACCCTAGCCTTTGTAGGTTTCCTTAAAATCTAGTTTAAGGATTTTTTTATGGATTTATCCTTTTTAGAGAGGTATATATATATATATATATATATATATATATATATATATATATATATATATATATATATATATATATATATATACATATATATATATACATGTGTATTTGTGTGTGTAGAGGAGAGTGGTAGTGGTGTTGAGAGTGTGTATTTATATATATATATATATATATTATATAGATATGTATGTGTCAAAATGAAGGAGAATGAGAAGGAGAATGAGGGAATGAGAAGGAGAATGGGAAGGAGAATGAGAAGGAGAATGAGACGGAGAATAAGAAATAAGAGACGGAGAATAAGGAGAAGGAGACGGAGAATAAGGAGACGGAGAATAAGAAATAAGAGACGGAGAATAAGGAGAAGGCGACAGAGAATAAGAAGAATAAGACGGAGAATAAGGAGAAAGAGACGGAGAATAAGGAGAAGGAGACGGAGAATAAGAAATAAGAGACGGAGAATAAGGAGAATGAGACAGAGAATAAGAAGAATAAGACGGAGAATAAGGAGAAGGAGACGGAGAATAAGGAGAAGGGAATGTAGGAAATAGGGTATTGATGAGATATTGAGTTTGACTTGGATTGACTTTCTGTGACCTTGTTTGACCTTGGTTGTCCTAGTGTGACCCAGTTTGGCTTAGTATGACCTAGTGTGACCTAGTTTAGCTTGGTGTAACTTAGTTTGACCTAGTTTTGACTTAGACTTGCATATCATGATTAGATTAGCTTTCCTTTCATTATTAAACCATGTTTTGACTTGTAGTATCTCATCTTTAGGTCTGTGATTTCTCTGAGCATTGATATACCCTACAGCTCAGGACAGCAGGCGAGTACATTCACTGATAGTTTTTATTGTCTTGATATCTACTATATCCGATTCAGTTGTAGTGTCTTACTTGATTCTCAACACGATAGTTCACGGACTAGTATTATCGGATTCCGGTCATGAGATGTCATTCTTGGATTTTCTTGGGATACTGGTACTTGCTCGATCTTGTTCTTGTACTTGTATTGACACCGATTCCTGAGAAGGAGTAGCTACCTTCTTAGGGAATCTCGTGCCATGACGTGTTATGTCCGGATCCGTATACTATTCGGGGATGGAGAAATTATTAGAGGTTATGTGATCAAAGCCCATCTTGTACAATCTTGCGATACTAGCGCCACCCTCACCTCACGTAGGGTGTAGCAGATACCTCTTGCCGGGTTATCCAGGTTGGCCGACATGACCCTTTCTAGAGATTTTCCTGTGATTGTCGGGCCAAGTGGATAACCCTATCTTGACTCCCTAGCCGATCACATATCGCTCTAATAATTCAAATCACATTTTACATTTATTGTTGTATCATATATCCAGTTCAGTTTTACTTTCTGTACTTCTCACCATGCTATGATTTCATTTACTCACATGCTCTACCTGCCTTATACTGTACTATGATTTGAGACTAAGTCCTGTTTGAAAGAAGGGTTACAACTTCGGTCCTTGTTTGGTTTAAGGGTTGTAACTCGGCTTTCGAATGGTTCCCAAGTCGCCTATATCTTTGTCTTGTATTTCATTATATTGTCTCTTATAGTATTTGTCAATTCATATGGAACTGCTGTTGGTGTTTGTACTTGCTCATTTTTCTGACAGGATACCGTTGACAAATTTTACAGATGTTTCTGAGACAGATGGAGACTCAGGCCAGGGCAGTGGCCTGATAAATTGGCCACTAGATTTTATACTCCCTGAATAGTTAGCACTTGTTAGGCTTGACTGGACTGCGATCCAGCTTTGGATTTTAGAATATAGTATTATATATTATTCTGTGATGTTACGTTTAGTTTTGGACTTGTGTGAATCTCGAACTTATTTCTTGCTTCATCTATCATATTTCCTTTCTATGCTATGTACCTTAGTTTTACAATTGTGATTGAGACTGTATTGCTATGTCACCTCCATTCGGAGTGTATATACTATACAGGTACCTTTATCTGTTTAGTTGTAGTATTCTAGATGACCTAGACAGCGTTCTACCACCGATGCTACGGCGTAGGCTGGACGTAACCACGTACTCGTGCCCCTAATCAGGGTGCAGGTCGTGCCACGTTTTTGTGGCGGCCCATGCAGGTCAGAGTCGCAATTATTGCGATCTCGTAATGGTGCTCGACTTAGAGTGCTAATTACGAGCCTGCGACACATAGGATCTAGAATATGATAGGAGTTACTCAATCACATTTTAGGAAAATTCTGATCTTTTGATTACCATGACAACTCTTCTTGCATTTGAATTCAATTGTCCTCCTTTGATAATATCTTATCTTGTGCCATATTGATCTTTTGGGTTCAATTCGTCTTCAGGATGACAGTGACTCGTTCTCGGGCAGCAGGGCCTAGTGCCCCAGAGAGGTCAGATCTGGGAGGTCTTCTACCTCTAGCAGCGGGACTGTCCATGATCGTTCCTGATATTCTTCCACCGCCGCCTCCGCTACCGACAGATACTCAGGGGATGATGGCCCTTCTGCAGCGGATATTGCAGACTCAGAGCACGCAGGCAGATCTGTTGCGACGGAGCATGGAGAACTCCCATCAGCTGGCGATGGCAGCACTTGAGAGGGTTGTACCGAGTACAGTTCAGGATACCCCAGTTCAGCACCAGGGACCAGGCCAGAGGCAGGCTACTCGGTGCGCTTTCTGCAGGAGGCCAGGGCACACTAGAGAGGCTTATAGGAAGAGGTTGGGCGTCTGCCTATACTGTGGGGCGCCCGATCACCAGCTGAAGGATTGCCACGCTAGTGGAATCCGAAGAGACCAGGACAGAGTACATCGGGCACCAGCACGTGACGACCAGCAGCAGGGTCAGGGCAAGAGGCAGGCCGTCCAGTGTACTTTTTGCAAGAAGATGGGGCACACCCGGGATGTTTGTAGGATAAAGCTGGGAGTTTGTTTATTTTGTGGAGCTCCAGACCCCCAGATGAAGAACTGTGCAGCCCGTGCAGCCAGACAGGCAGGCTAGGACAGAGTGTGGCAGGCTAGAGGAGGCCACCAGGGACGAGCTTTCGCCATGACAGTTGAGCCCACTCAGGCAGTAGCAGAGCAGATAGCAGGTTCCAATCTTTTGATCTCATTTCCGCATTTGCTTCCTTATAAACTGTCTTGAACTTCGATTCTATCTGTTCCTTGATCGTTGGATGAAATTTTGTCCTTGTGATGTAATATTCTTCTGAGATAAGTCGTATGGGCTAGGTCGCCTCGATTATGAGATTTTAGAATTCTCTAGGGTCATGCTAGCAGGCAGAGTGAGGACATATAGTCGGACTATGGACGTATTTCTCGGGTGTGGGAATTTAAGGTTTTTGCTGCCAAGCTAGCGGCAATGCAAAAATTTTAAATACCATAATTCTAGAGGTATGTACCTTAGTCAAGGACTCTGTGATTATCGTAGCCTTGCTCACTAGCATAACGGAGATTCTGAGTATCATGATGATTGGACAGATGCATACGATTATCGATTGCATGATTTTTTGTGTTTACTTGTTTTAAAATTTTGAGGATGATTTTTGGGTGGATAGACTTATAGCACCCAGTTTCTATTTAAGAGTAATTTTAATTTTTTAATTTTAGTCATTTAATTCATGCTTTGATTTTTGAGATTGTAAATCATTTTAAATTTTAAGCCATGATTTGTGGTTTTAATGATTTGCTAGTGAAACCTTAGAGACTGTTTGACCTAGAGCCTAACCATGTGATTAGGATATTTTCAGTATCATTTCTGACCCAAGGGTATTTTGGTTATTGGACCTCTTTGATTTATTTTGATATTTTGCATTGGTGATTGTTGATTTGGCTTTTGATAGGTGAGATTTTGTGATGGTTTTGTGTCCGTGTCGGACACGTAACAGTTTTTATTTGCAAGTGTTGTTGTGTCTTAAGAGATTTTTATTTTGCTGAAATTTTTGGAGGTATTCGAGAGGGATTGTTTTCTGCATGTGTTTTTCTGTGATTGCTTTGTTTTAATTTCGAGGACGAAATTTTTTTAAGGTGGATAGACTTGTCACCCTCACTTTTCCCAGTTAGGGGTAAAATGGTAATTTTCTATTTTATAATATTTTTGGGAATTTTATTTCATGAATATTATTATTTAATTATTATAGGAGTCGGGTTCGAATTTCATCGCATTTCGAGTTAATTCGGGACCCCGGTGAATTTTGACTTGAGCTGTAATTAGCATGTTATTTAACCATGGCCCACCACACTAAACTTTTAGGTTTAGGAGTTTGGACTAGTCCCCCATGTGTAATTAAGTTTAATCATAAATTTTAATTAATTTTAGCATTTTTCCAAACCTATTTTGGATTATTTTAGCATGTAGGCTTAGGGAGGGGCAAACTTGTAATTTCAAGTGCCCCTACCCATGCTCCATGGCCGGCCACATACAGACCCCCTCCATCTGTTTTACTTCATCACCAAGTAAAACACTCTCTCTTCATTTCTTTCTTCCAACTTCTCCTTCTTCCTCCAAATCTTCATTAGGTATGATTTTTAAACCCTTATTAATTCCTCCTTTTGCATTTTTTCCTTCACATTAATTATAGGGGAGACCATTCTCTACAAGTTGACCCTAGCCTTTATAGGTTTCCTTAAAATCTAGTTTAAGGATTTTTTATGGATTTATCCTTTTTAGAGAGGTATATATATATATATATATATATATATATATATATATATATATATATATATATATATATATATATATATATATATACATATATATACATGTGTATTTGTGTGTGTAGAGGAGAGTGGTAGTGGTGTTGAGAGTGTGTATTTATATATATATATATATATATATATATATATATATATATATATATATATATATATATATATATATATTTATATTTATATATATATATATAGATATGTATGTGTCAAAATGAAGGAGAATGAGAAGGAGAATGAGACGGAGAATAAGAAATAAGAGACGGAGAATAAGGAAAAGGAGACGGAGAATAAGGAGAAGGAGACGGAGAATAAGAAATAAGAGACGGAGAATAAGGAGAAGGCGACGGAGAATAAGAAGAATAAGACCGAGAATAAGGAGAAAGAGACGAAGAATAAGGAGAAGGAGACGGAGGATAAGAAATAAGAGACGGAGAATAAGGAGAATGAGATAGAGAATCAGAAGAATAAGACGGAGAATAAGGAGAAGGAGACGGAGAATAAGGAGAAGGGAATGTAGGAAATAGGGTATTGATGAGATATTGAGTTTGACTTGGATTGACTTTCTGTGACCTTGTTTGACCTTGGTTGTCCTAGTGTGACCCAGTTTGGCTTAGTATGACCTAGTGTGACCTAGTTTAGCTTGGTGTAACTTAGTTTGACCTAGTTTTGACTTAGACTTGCATATCATGATTAGATTAGCTTTCTTTTCATTATTAAACCATGTTTTGACTTATAGTATCTCATCTTTAGGTCTGTGATTTCTCTGAGCATTGATATACCCTACAGCTCAGGACAGCAGGCGAGTACATTCACTGATAGTTTTCATTGTCTTGATATCTACTATATCCGATTCAGTTGTAGTGTCTTACTTGATTCTCGACACGATAGTTCACGGACTAGTATTATCGGATTCCGGTCATGAGATGTCATTCTTGGATTTTCTTGGGATACTGGTACTTGCTCGATCTTGTTCTTGTACTTGTATTGACACCGATTCCTGAGAAGGAGTAGCTACCTTCTTAGGGAATCTCATGCCATGACGTGTTATGTCTGGATCCGTATACTATTCGGGGATGGGGGAATTATTAGAGGTTATGTGATCAAAGCCCATCTTGTACAATCTTACGATACTAGCGCCACCCTCACCTCACGTAGGGTGTAGCAGATACCTCTTGCCGGGTTATCCAGGTTGGCCGGCATGACCCTTTCTAGAGATTTTCCTGTGATTGTCGGGCCAAGTGGATAACCCTATCTTGACTCCCTAGCCGATCACATATCGCTCTAATAATTCAAATCACATTTTATATTTATTATTGTATCATATATCCAGTTCAGTTTTACTTTCTGTACTTCTCACCATGCTATGATTTCATTTACTCACATGCTCTACCTGCCTTATACTGTACTATGATTTGAGACTAAGTCCTGTTTGAAAGAAGGGTTACAACCCCGGTCCTTGTTTGGTTTAAGGGTTGTAACTCGGCTTTCGAATGGTTCCCAAGTCGCCTATACCTTTGTCTTGTATTTCATTATACTGTCGCTTATAGTATTTGTCAATTCATATGGAACTGCTGTTGGTGTTTGTACTTGCTCATTTTTCTGACAGGATATCGTTGACAAATTTTACAGATGTTTCTGAGACAGATGGAGACTCAGGCCAGGGCAGTGGCCTGATAGATTGGCCACTAGATTTTATACTTCCTGAGTAGTTAGCACTTGTTAGGCTTGACTGGACTGCGATCCAGCTTTGGATTTTAGAATATAGTATTATATATTATTCTGTGATGTTACGTTTAGTTTTGGACTTGTGTGGATCTCGAACTTATTTCTTGCTTCATCTATCATATTTCCATTCCATGTTATCTACCTTAGTTTTACAATTGTGATTGAGACTGTATTGCTATATCACCTCCATTCGGAGTGTATATACTGTACAGGTACCTTTATCTGTTTAGTTGTAGTATTCTAGATGACCTAGACAGCGTTCTACCCGCCGATGCTGCGGCGTAGGCTGGACGTAACCACGTACTCGTACCCCTAATCAGGGTGCGGATCGTGACAGATCCCAAGCCCTAGAAATCTTGCTAGCTGTCCACTATTGGTATCCTCTACTGTAGGGGAGTCCAACGCAACTTGTTTGGTCCAATTTGGTGGAGAAATGAGGAATTGGTGAAGGTTTGGGGAAGAACACAAGTAGGGATTTATGTAGGTATTTAAAAAGAGGTAATTAAGAACTTGATGATATGATTGAATGGGGAGAAATGAGCTTGATGGCTGGTCATAGGTGTAAGAATTTGGGTTTTGCTAGGGTTCACAATGTGTGGCCATGATTCTAACTTAGCTATTAAGTCTAGATCAAGGGTCATGAAGAAAACTAGGTTTCATTCAATAATATCTACTTTAAAATATCTTACAAGGCTAAAACTAGATATTTAAATTCTTGGCATCTAGTGAATAGCTACTAACCATGATTCTAACCTCAAGATTAAACTGGATTAGGCTAGACTTCTAGGTTAAGTCTCAAAATAATTAGCTAACACATATTTTATTAATATAAATTACAATCTCACAAAATTGTCAAAAAGACCAAAATACCCCTAGGCTAAAAAGTCACAATTAGTCATCCCAATCACATGGTTAGGTCCCCATGGTCATGGTTAGTCTCTAGGTCATGCAGTCTCTAGGATTGCACTAGCAAAACATCAAAATCACAAGTCGTGGTTTTTAAATAGTTTTAAATTAACTAAAAAATCACCAAAAATCATAATATGGTTTAAATATCATTATTAAATAAATAAAAATACAAAAGTTCAAAATTATTCTCATTTTAGAAACTGGGTGCTACAAACCGGATGATGTGGTCGCAACCTATGAGCATCGAAAGACGCGTATGGATGCTGTCGACATGTGAGAATCGATGGAACTCGATTTCGTTGTGCGTGCGCGACGAAATCGAAGCGTATCCATCGAGATAGTATTCGGCCCTTTTGCAAACTAGCCCACTTTGTGCACGTTCGTCATCTTGAGACGAACTTATGCCAACAGGGCCGTATCATTTTTCTGGTCCTGTATGCCAAGTTTGGTCCGATTCTGAGCAGGCCCGTGACCCGATCCAACGGACGAATTTGTGCATGGCCCGCCTTTGGACATATGGTTGGGTTCGTATCATCAAACCAAACCCGTAAACATATAGTTTGATGACTTTAGAGACCGTAGATATTGGCATGCTTTTCAGTGCAAAGTGGGTCCAACGAGAACATAGTTTTGACTCGAAATTATCGTTTTACTCTTGTGTCTAGAATTGGACTTATAGGTAGGATATCCTAACTAATTTGACTATTCTGAACACGTTGGTAATATCTGTTTCAGCCTCCGGAGACTGTTGTGAGAGTTTGACTTTTGTAGCTCGTCGATTGACTGGATAATGTTGGTTCTACGTGCTACTCCCAAGCAAGTATACTTTATATTTCTTTACAATTATATACATGCTTATATTATTCTTCTTGGTTACGTGTCATTACTAGTTCTTTCGTTGATTGGTGATATGAGTTCCTTCATATTATGCATATTAGTTTAGTTGTCTCGTTCATATCGTCATTGTTCATGGTTGGATATTGTAGTACATACCGGATTTGTTCTCACATGTACCTTGACTGAGTCATATCGTGTCGTAGGACGAGTGCGTCATAACTGAACTGCTATTTCCTTGTTTTGATTTTTTCAACCTGCGAGTCCACACTCGGGGCGAGGGCGACTGTCTTGAACTAACCTGCGAGTCCACACCCGGGGCAAGGGTTAGTGATTTGTTCAAACCTGCGAGTCCACACTCGGGGCGAGGGTTTGGTATCCGTTAATCTCTTGTTCATCTGTTTTCTTCCATGCAGTTCATTTATGCGTAGTTGTTCACATATTCGTGTGTCGGTATTGTTAGTCTTTTCCTGCTTCTGTCCTGGTCTCTTCATGCATGATGAACTGTTAGATAGGCGTGTTTTATGTATCTTGCTAGTCCCCTGAGGACCTTATGATCTCTTCAGGTAGTTGATTGCACGGAGATAGTTAGCTGATCATGATGGTGATTGATTGCTTCAGATTTCAAGTATATATCTTTCGTGATTACATATTTACATTCATTATTTGTACTCTGCTTGTTAGCCTAGCTTTATAGACCCATGTTATTTTCTTGGAGCCTAATCGGACATATATGCTAGTGGGCGGCAGACCATGAACCATAATGTTCATTCTTGTGTTATATTATTCTTGTGGATTGAGATATAGTTTAACTTATCATATTAGAGATAATACCTTATTCTGGACAGCGTATACGTATTCGAGTTGGGCTGGAGTCCGCTTGATACGTAGCTGGCTTACGCACGCAATCGCATCCCGAAAAACGAGTGCGGGTCGTGACAATCGTCTTCCCAATTCCCACGGATGCAAACATAGCCAATGATTGGGAGAACCTAGACCTTGTGTTCTTTTAAAACTATGTTAGATTGTGTTACCATCTCGTCTTCGATTGTCCCTTCTCCAAGATGTGTGTATTCTAATGATCTCCATTACGGTGAGCATTATTTTATTTTGTACCAAGAACCGAATCGAACCGATTAAAAAATGGATTTGGTTTGAATTTTTTTGGGATTTTGAACATACTAAAATTTGTTATTCGGTGGTTTCGGTTTCCTTTCCAAAACCGAAAAATCTAATAATACTTACGCAATTATATATGTACCTTCAATTTTATGTATTTTTTATGATTAAAAATGTGTATATTTTTGTGTATATTTTTACAACAAATTTTATGTATGTATTTTAAAGGCCAACTTTGATAATTTAACAACTAGTCCAACTTTGGATTCAACTTTGTAATACAACGAACTTACACATGAAAATTTATTTTTTAATATAATTTAACCACAATTTAAACTTTGGGTCTGGTCTATTAAACAATAAAAATAGTCTACTCAAATAAATCATCGATTACCGGTTCGACTTAATTTAGAAATTTGGTTTGTACAATTTTGATTATTTGGATTCGGTTGAAATAGACCCTCACCTCCTAATCTTCATAACAATTTAGCCTATTTTAACTTATGGCTCGCCGCTCGAGGGAGGCATGGTTGGAGGAGGGTTCTGATCTCTTGGAACCCACAGCCATAAACTTCCTCCGACCACAAATTGCCACTATCTTGGCTATTTGGAATGCTAGACACGAGAAAAGTCTTTAGGCGCAATACAAGTCCAACACTGTTGCTGACTACAACCTTAACGATGGTGGTACTGCAGGTTACACCAACAGTACGTAATTGAAAAAAAAAAGGATGTTGTTGTAGAATCGGCGAAATCACTATGGCAGGCAGAAGAGCTGTATATAAATAATGAACCACTCGCGATCTCAAGATACGTATTGGGTCGGTCCGGACTCGTAGGGGGGCTCGATTTTGCTTGGGTTTCAGCAGAGGGTGGGTCCTGGTTTGTCCGCTTGCCGTTCAGTTTTAAAAAAATATAAAAAAAATTTGAGTTATATTTCACTTGTTTTATCATAATTAAAGATGTATTCTACTTGACAAAAATTGTTGTATTACATCCCACTTATTTTACCATAACACATAAAACTCCCCTACTCTTGCCAACTATAAGAGACATTTGTTTAATATTCAATGTCATATATACATGATAGCTTCATCATAAATATCTTAGACTATTATAAGATGGAAGAGCTCTAAACATGATAAACGTAGTAGTTGTATTCGTTGAGGCATTACCTGCTACACATCTATTAGATAATTGAAAAGAAAAAAAAAAAAAAAAAAGAGAAAAGAAAACTTTCACGTAGGAGAGGATAATTCAGCTTGACCGAGAACAGTCATGGATAAGATAAGAGATTCGGTTCAGTTTAAATTTTTGTTGTTCGGTTTTGAATACTAAATTTTTTTTTTATTCGTTTTCGGTAAAGCCGAATAAGATTTACACAACTATATAATTATCCTAAATTTTATGCATATTTTATGATTAATAATGTAAATATTTTGAATATGTATATATTTTAAAGTCCAACTTTGATAATTTAATAACTAGTCCAACTTCGAAATACAACAAAAATATGTATAAAAATTATATTTTTGATATAATTTAACTACACTTCCAATTTTGGATCAGACTATCAAATAATAAGAAGACTATTAAATAATAAAATTAGTCCAACCGAAGTTCAGTTTGATTTTGGTTATACCTAATTTCGATTCGATTTCGATTTTGGATATTTAGAGTTTTATTCGATTTCGACTATTTAGATTCCGTTACTTTTGACAACTCCTCACCAAAACAAACCTCCTAATACAATTATACAAACAATGCATCCATATGGTATCTTGAACTCCCAAACTTTTAAGTTGACAAACAAAATTTTCTGAGATGCACAATTTGACAGAAAGAAAGTCCGTCTCTAGACCGCATCCGGACCGCTAGGAATCAGCATGTAGTCGTCGCGACGACGTACGTCAGTCTTGCCTGGTTCATGAATAGGTATGCTCTTCAAGAATATCGCCACCAACATGCTCATGGATCCAACGAGCACGCTCAAAATCCACAGGGGCAAACTCAACGGCACGGTGCTAGCAAAAGTGCCGAGGAACTCCACAATTATAGCTTGAAATGTGACGGTACAGACCAGGATGATCAGAAATATATAGCTGCTAAGAATCCCTCGGAAAACATTCTTTTTCTCCATGTCCCGGCTATTTATTTCGTTGAAGACCTGTAAATTCAGTGAAATTTACATCAATTAAACTGTTATATATTGCCGTTTGCTTGGCAACTGTGCTTTTACCTATTTTGAGGGTTTTTTGTGTCTAGTTTTTTGAGATACTGATTGTGGTCGGCTCAATCCACCCAAATTAACTCGATGAAGTATAATTTTGAATGTTTCATAAACACTCAAAATTGGTTGGTTTTGAAAGTTTTTATTATTTTATTTCATTTATAAGTTCACAAAAAATATATAATTAAGACTACTAATACTCTACCATATTTCTCCTTTCGCATCTTTGTTTCTCTTATACTAACAAACTACGACTACTTCCTCCGTTAAGTATTTATAATCTTGTTTTTCTATACTCTCATTTATCTTCATCAAGGCGATCATTCTTATAATGACGATCTTTATCCAGACGATGATTCTTATAAATTCTATTTGGTTATTGCCGAAGTCGAACATAAATCTCCAAAAATCTTGTATCAAGAAGGCTTCGGCATCATAAATGAAACTTTGGAAAAACTTTTGTTTATATATGGACATATAGGTAATTTTATTCTTGTAAAAAAAATTTCAGAACTGCTCGTTAATGAATTACCAAGCATGTATTGGATTGCTACTTAAAATCAATCAAAACCGGACACCTCATAACCGATAGTCTAAAAACACCTCATAACCGCTACCCAGCAATTGCCAAGCAGACCCTTAAAGAAATATATGGTCCACGGTCTGTGTCCGCAGGCTGTGACTGCGGGCCACGTGCCGCGATCCCATTGGCCCTCTCTATTTGTTTGAACGGTTACCGAAATATCAGCCAATGGAATGCTGACACGTGACACACGATCACAGTTCCCATGCAGTCACAGATGGCAGCGTCCTAAAGAAATTCAAGAACTGCAGGGGAAAAATAAAATTTTACCTGGCAAAACACAAAGGAGTTGAAGATGACGGTATTAAGAACGGTATCAGCGTCTGGACCCCTGATACTAAGTAGCCGTTTGCCATCAAACATGAGAATCCCTAGCACAACTAGCTGGTACAAACTCTGTCCGATGATATTTCTCCACATTGTCCTCGTTATGAAGTTCTCGCCTCGCCTTACCGGCGGCCGTTTCATCATCTCGTCGTTCGGAGGCTCCGTCGCCAACGCCAGCGCGCCCAGTGTGTCCATGATCATGTTGACCCAGAGCAGTTGGACTGCAGTAAGAGGAGCTTCCCCTGCAAAAATATAACAAGAAGTTACAAATAAAGTACGTCGAGCAGGAAGTTTTCCTGTAAGTTCTTGATTGCCTTACCTATGATGCATGCTGAAATGAAATTGACGAAGAGTGCTACAACATTGACGGTCAGTTGGAACTGCACAAACTTTTGAATGTTTATGTAAACGGCCCGTCCCCATTTTGTTACGTTTATGATCGTCGTGAAGTTGTCGTCCATGACGATCACATCGGCGTTCTCTTTTGCCACCTGCAGTACAAGCCGAGTACATTTAGGGGATGACACATATTTGTTAAGGAGAGCCTCCAAAATTCTTGTAGACCGAGGAAGAAAGGATTTTGCTACAATTAGGACAGTAAGCGCGCGATAAAATTCTATAGCAAGTGTTCATAGTGTTCTACTCCTTGAAAGAGTACATTGGCTATAACCCTATGATCAATTAGTTCTTCACGAAAAAAAGAAGAAGATATTTTGCCCGCGGTTTGTAACCGCGGACGTGACTGTCGGCCGATGTGGCGGCCACCCATTGCCCCTATCTCCAGGCTCCATCCGGACAGAGGGCCAATGGCCAGCTGACATGTCGGTCGGCGGTCATGCCCGCAGTCACAAACCGCGATGTATAGGAGCTCCGAAAAAAGAAGAAGAGGTTACTTGACAAATTAAGAGGAGGATAATGACTGATTGTCTAGCTTGTAGCCCATGTGGAAAGCAGCACGGATACTAGCAGAGTTTGAATATCCCAACCGTAAGGACGTGTTTGTGTGTGGGTTGTAACAAGAAAAAAAAAAAGAAAAAAGAAAAAAGAAAAGGCTGGTTTTGAAGTGCTATCTACCTCTGTTCCTGCAATACCCATTGCAAGGCCAATGTCTGCCTCGTGTAGAGCAGGAGCATCGTTTGTTCCGTCGCCAGTCACTGCAACAACTTCATGAAACATATTTCTCAAGTTCGTCACTAACATATGCTTGTCCAATGGTAAAGATCGTGCCATTACCTGCAAATGATTTCCATCACGACCGACGTTATTTTGCCTAAATGATCAGGTTACCGATATCTCGAACATTATACCTGAATTTTAGGAATCAAGATCTTCAGTTCTTCGGGGCTCTTGCCGCGAAAATCCGGTCCTTCTATCGCCAGCCCGTCGTCCGTCAGTATGCCACACTCTTTCGCTATGGCTTTAGCCGTGTTTATGTTGTCTCCGGTCACCATCCTCACCGTAATGCCGGCGGCTATGCACGTCTGCACGGCTTCTCTGACGCCGGGCCGCACGGGATCCTTTATGCCGAAAATGGCTATCAGAGTGTAGCCGTCCGAAGGAATGTCGTTCCGATCACAGCCCCCGTCCATGTCTTTGAAGGCTAAGCAAAGCGTCCTCAGAGCTTCCGACGCGAAACTGTTGATGACCTCCAAGGCTCGCACTTCCGACAGGGAGACGGTGCTTCCGTCCGCGTCCATGGCCTCGTCGCACGTCTTCAGGATGATCTCCGACGCGCCTTTGCAGAACGCGCGGATCTGCCCTCCGGGCAGCGAGACGAGCACCGACATCTTCTTCTTGACGGAGTTGAACGGCTCCACCTTCAGCTTCTTGATCACGTCTTGTTGTTGTCGTTGGGGCGGCTTAGCATCATCTCCTTCCAGCTCCAGGCCGAACTCCAGCAGTGCCGCTTCCGTCGGGGAGCCGAGAATAGTGCGCTCGCCGTCGCTTCCCCTCGCTATTTCGGCCGCAGTGTTCTGAAATATGCACTGGAGAAGGATCTCCGAAACTTTTCGGGACACAGAAGCCTTGAGTTCCATAGCGGACTTCTTGCTTCCTACGCCGCGAATCCACAACTTCTCGACGACCATGTGGTTCGTCGTCAGAGTTCCGGTCTTATCGGTACAAATGCAGCTCGCAGAGCCCATCGTCTCGCATGCCGATAGATGCCTGACAAGTGCCCGGTCGTTCATCAGCTCCTTCATCGCGAACGCGAGGCTCAGCGTCACGGCCAGGGGAAGCCCTTCAGGGACCGCGACGACGATGATCGTCACCGAAATGGCGAAGTAGTTCAGTATCGTCAGAGCGTCCCCGGGGAACCATCTCCTCATCCCGACGTGGACCGCCTTGCGCCACAGGAACCTCCCGAGCAGGACCAGGAACGTCGCGGTGGCGAACGCCAGGCCGATCTTCCCGATGATGGTCGCGACGCCGTTCAGCTTGACCTGCAGGGGCGTCTCGTCCTCTCCCCCCTGGCTGAGCGTCTCCATCAGCCTCCCCCACTCGGTTCTCATCCCGACCGAAGTAACGAGCATCCTGGCGCAGCCGTCCTGGACCTTCGTCCCCGCCAGAAGGAAAGGCTTGTCCTTGGAGACGTGGACCGGTTCGCTCTCGCCGGACAAGCTCGACTCGTCTATCAACAAGGAGAAGCCGGACACGAACAGCCCGTCGGCGGGAACCTGATCTCCGATCGACAGGTGAACGACGTCCCCTACCACCAGATCGTGGATGGAGGCCTTCTGCCGGCGCCCGTCGCGGGTTACTTGGACGGAGATCTTCTTCTTCTCCCTGTCCAAGTCCTTGAACTGCAGCGACTGCTTGTAGTCGCTCGACGCGGTGACGACGACCACCAGGAATATGCAGAGGGTGATGCCGAGGCCGTCGTAGACGCCCCTCGGCCAGCCTTCTGTGGAGATACCCACGAGTACCGATACCGCGGCACAGAACATGAGGATGATGAGAGTCAAGTCGTGGAGCGCCTCCCACAGAAACATCCAGAAGCTTCTGGAAGGCTTCTCGACGTAGCGGTTGGGGGCCGTAGACGCTCTGCCTCATGGGCAGGTCGTTCGTGTCGACGCCTTCGGCCAGCGAAACCCTGACTTTCCTCGATATGCCGTCGACTCCTCCGTGCAGCTTCAGGGTCTTGGCGTTGTGCCCGCTGGCAATGGATGCCAGTTCGTCGGGGCCGATGGAAAAACCGGCTTTTCCGGCCTCGTCGGAGAGTTTGTACTCCCTCTTGTTTGCAGCTGGACACGGGAAGTAAAAAAAAAAAAAAAAAACTAAATATTCGGATACAAAGTGACATCAAGAATCAAGCTGAAAAATAAGATGAACTTACCTTCGATGAACTGCAGTGCAGCCTTTTGCACATAGAGAGCAACCCGGAATTTTTCCTGGCAGGAGAAAGGACAAGTTCATGTTCTTAATCTGATACTCGCTCGAACGACTGTTACTAATTCCAAATGAGGCTAGATTTGAACTTGTTAAGTAAAAGTTAGAAGGAATAAATTCAACAAGTAGTCCAGTGCTTGCATAGCTCACGTTGATAGGAACACAGATGCTAGACATGGAAATCAGAAGGGACCGAACAGGATTCAAATCTTCCAACAATAAAAACGTGTAGGTGTGCGTAGATTGTAATATAAAAAATTAAATAAATAAATAAATTCAACAAGTACAACTGCCAGAATCAAGGATACTTATAACTCTGTAGTCTGTGTACATATATAGACAAATGCTGAACCTGGGTGTGCCCCATACAAAAAGGGGTTGTCCACGCCCAAAGTATTATTTATCCTTTGGGCTGACCTAGTGTATAATTATCAATATTTTCGCTTATCCTCTTCAACCCACTTTTCTTGAATCTGAAGACAGGCAATGAGATTACAAGCCGAACTCGAGTGACCCTTGTGGTTGCAGTTGAAAGACGTAAGACCGTGACTGGATGGCGAAAGATCTGGTGGATCGAGTCATGGAAGAGTATTATTTCTTCCATTTACAAAAACATCAACCATGTCAGAAGCAAAGAGAAGATAGCTATAAGAATGAAAAGTCGAGTGTAGTTTCGTTCCCCAACTAGGTTACATGGAAGATGGTATCCGCCTTCCATCCTTTTTCCACTGGGATTTCGTGCAGGCCCAGAGCTAAGACTGACAAGGCTTCGGACTTGGATAACTTTTCTCTTCTAGGGCAACCCTCAAAACTTAGTATAACCGTGCAAGAGATTGGGGTCGCGAGTGATACTCTAGAACCGGTCCATAATAAGGATTAACGAGCAACCAAAATTACATCCGGATAGGACAACCCAATCCCCGGGGCCGGCCTTGTTGGGATCTTGCGTTCCCTTCAGCTTCACAAGAATTACTGACGTGTATAATGATAAGTATTGACACGATGCAAATACTCCAAAATATAATAGACTCGACGATACGGACAATAAATTGACACAGAGTTATAAGGTATGTTTGTGCAGGTTAACCTGTATGCTTCTCTTCTTTGCCTCGACAGCTGACCTGTGGTCGAGGTCCGGGACCATGCGGAACCGCCTTCGCTTGTTCTTGACTATCTTCCCGACGGCACATCTCCATCTCCTCTGGTTCTCCTCCGACGGGTTCTTCGATGGTAACTCGAAGTTCTTCTTCAAGAAGCTCTCTATTCCCCACCGGCTCCCTTCCATTTCTTTAATCTCTCCCTTCCCTTCTCTCTTCCAATTTTCTTCCTTTTTTCTGTTTTGTATGTCCTAACAATTAGCATGAAAAAAGGAGGAGTGAGCGATCATTGAATATTTCCATGAGCATAGTCATCAGAATGCCGGGAAAGGAGGGAATCAGGTCCTCGGAGACCATAAGTATGCCAACTGATGCTGCCATTCCTTCGGAAGAGTTGCATGTTGCATCCGTGTTAGTTGTTAACTAACTGACAGTTGTATCATCAATCATCACCTATAGTAGTACTTCTGAAAAAATATATAGATGGAGTACGTGTTTCTACGGACACATAAGAGCATCCACAGTGGCAACACTCCAAAACATATTCCAAACGGAAATGCTTTCTTGCCCGCAGGCGGGCCAGCCCGTCCGCCTGCGTGGCACTCTCCCATTGGCCCCCCCTGTTAGCATGGGGCCCGCGCCATTGACTGGCCAATGGGAGAGGGCCACGTGGCGGGCGGGCTGGCCCGCCCGCGGGCCAAATAGCAGTCCCGTATTCCAAATCACTTCAAACCATACTCCAATAATTAATTTTGGAGTATTTCCTTCATGTTAGTACACAATGGTATAGTATAAATAAACACTCCAAATTGACAAGTGGCAATACTCCATTTGTTTTCCTTTTTATTTTTCTTTCATAATTAACAAGTGGCAACACTCCAAAAAAGGAATGAAGGAGAAAAATAAATATGGTGGGCCCGCAAGTAATATAGCTCAACTAGTGGACTCTCCAAATTTGGAGAGTCTCTTAGCTTTCTACCCTTTTTCAAGTGTGGATAAGAGTCCATTGGAACCATCAAGTGCTAAAAAATTTGGCTAAAGATTAAATATAGCATTTGAAACTAGTCCCACTGTGGATGCTCTAACTCTTTTGAAAAAAAAATGGTAATCACTATATATATATATATATATATATATATATATATATATATATATATATATATATTGTCTCTCTTGCTCCCTTGTTTGTATGTTTATATGTAGGTAATAAAAAATCAGCTAAAAACAGATGGCTCTCCCACGTTCAAACAGTAACAAACCTTGCATACATTGCAGCAAGTCCTCCATATCTGCAAGCATCTATAATGTATCTAGGAGATTTGGCTAAATTTCAATTTGATACCCTCAACTATCCATGTTTTGCAACTTGATACCCTAAACTTTCAAAATAGCCAACTTGATACCCTGAAAAATATATTTCCCAAAATGCCCTCCCCCCCTCTCTCTATTTCCCAACCCCCCCTCCCTCTCCGGCCGCCGCTGCTGCGCGCCGCCCCGCCGCCCCGCCGCCGCTACTGCTGCGCGCCCGCCGCTGCTGCTCCGGCCGCTGCTGCTGCTGCGCGCCATCCCGCCGCCCCGCTGCTGCTGCACGCGCCGCCACTGCTGCTCCGGCCGCCGCTGCTGCTGCGCGCCGCCCCGCCGGGGGAGAGGGGGGGGGGACGCCGGAGGGGGGGGGGGGAGAACGCCAGAGAGGGAGGGGGGGGGGGGGGAGACGCCGGAGAGGGAGGGAGGGAGGGGGGGGGCAAGGGTATTTGTGGAATTTTTTGGATTTTAGGGTATGAAGTTGAAAATATTCAATAGTTGATGGTATTAAGTTAACTATTTTAAAAGTTTAGGGTATCAAGTTACAAAACATGGATAGTTGAGGGTATCAAGTTGAAATTTAGCCAGGAGATTTTGGACTCCAACTATAGTCTACTAGCGTAAATTCACTTAAGGCCTGTTTGGATCGTGGTAACTCCGGAAAATGTTAAAGTGGTACTTTCATGAAAGTGTAACTCATTTTACTTTTAATATATTCTACTTTTTAAAATGTGTTTGGATAGAGTATTTTTTGTCTCCTGCAAGTGGAAGAAAAATGAATTTGTTGTTTGGATTGTTGTTGAAAGTGGAAAAAGGAAGTTTGGTTGTTTGGATGGTGGTTGAAAGTGAATGTTGGAGTTGGAGATATAGTAACCCATAATTAAATTAATTACCATAATTAAATGGAAAAAAAATACATTAATTATCAAAATTGTTAGAAAAAATTTTGTAAAAGTTTTATTGATGACAAATTAAATTAATTATTATAATTAAACACATTACAATAATTACTGCTAAAATAATAATAATAATAATAATAATAATAATAATTATTATTATTATTATTATTATTAATTTTGCTTTCACTACAAACTCTGCTCCACACAGGCACAAGGTCCATTATATACAAACAACAATGTTATCTACACAAATAAAAGAAAAAATAAAAATAAAAAAAATAAAAAAAATACAAATAATTTTACAAATTAATATTAAAATTCCAATAAATTAAAGAGAGGAAAAATTTTTTCTGCTCCTCCTTTGTTCTGTTCCACACACACAAAAAATCCAAAGTAACACTGTTATAATCTATACGAATAACCTCCTCATTTGTTCCGTTCCTCTTCCCCCCTCTCTATCAAAGAAAAAAAAAATTCGAGGAAAAAAAAAACCCTCCCCGACGTCGGAGCAGCAAATATCTCTTATTATTATTATTATTATTATTATTATTATTATTATTATTATTATTATTATTATTATTATTACTACTAAAGCAGCAGATTATTATTATTATTATTATTATTATTATTATTATTATTATTAAAGCATCATATGTCTCATAACTTCTCTCATTCCTCTCTCCTCACTTCTCTACCAAAGCAGCATCTTGGACTTGCGTCCGTCGGCGGCCACCACCATCACCTCCACCATCTCTCTCCTTACAGGGGTGCTCCACCGGCAGTCCTCTCTGTTGGAAACGAAACGCGAAAACTGTTCCCCCAAACCAGAAAGTCCTGCGAGAGAACCGAGCAAAAGCAGACAAAAAAATGTCAAACACAGTCGCAGCTGACACAAAGATTTTTGACGTGGAAAACCCTTGCGAAAAAACCACGGGACGATCGGAGTCAAACCCTGAAGAACCTCCACTAATGGAATAAAAAGAATACACCCTCTACAAGCTCCTCCCGATCCAACATGGATCACCACAACTCACTTGGAAGAAAAAAAATTTGATTGCGGACTCCGAAGAACAAGAGATGCCGAAAAATTATTCGAAGCAATCTCTCCTTCATAATAGTCCTTAATCCTCTCTCTCTCTCTCTCTCTCTCTCAAAGATTGTAAATCAGTCTTGTTTTGAGATGAGTTTTCAACTAGTATGCATCACCCTTTTATAAGCCCTTGGTAGACAGTTGACCAGGTTTGACTAGAGTTGACCTTGACCTAGATTGACCTAGAAATCATGTAGATTGCATCATAAACATCATTTGTCTTATTTTAAGCATATTATAACCTGTACTGCTCTATTTAGGACATTGTGACTCCGGTGCAGACATCTGACTTTACACTACTCTTTTCAGAGTGTCAGGCGAGTACATTCTCTGATAGTTCTCTCATTTACTTGTCAATTACTGTATTTCAGTTCTAATTAGTTGTATACGATTCTCTGTTACAACACATGTGGATATTTCTGAATTCATGTATACGACACACATTCATTTTCTGGCCTCTATTACTGGTATCATCATTTCCGGCTTCTATTACTGGAATCACCTGCTGGAATCATTTACTGGAATCATTTACTGGTATCATTTGGCTGGACTCATCTTGAATCATTGTGTCGAAATTCTGGATTCACTTGCTGGGAGGGGAAATACTAGAGTAAGACATGTAGACATACCCTATTTTTGGAATCACCCTTTTGCTGGAATCATACTGGAATGATAGCCATCTCACACCCGGCCAGGTATGTGATGTGCCGGATTACCCGTAGCCGTTTACATGTCAATCTCGATATTTTAAAACACACTGCTAGAGTATAGGCTGGACTCACCCTGGAATTATTTGATCACTAGGACTGGAATCGTCCCTTACTGGATTCATCTTGTATGAGATTCATCCTGTACTGGACTTACATTGGAGTTACACTGGTCTACATTGTTGCCTGGACTTTATATCGTATTACCCTGGTTCAGCTAGTTCTATTTTTACAGTCTTTATTGCTATGATTCTTCTCTTGTTTAGTATTTACTTTTTTTGCACTCTATCCGTCTTTCTTACCATCACCTGAATATAAACTGTCATTTTCATCAATACAACTGTCTATAACTGCTTTATAGTTCTCTGTCATTTACTTAGATTTTCTAGATGAGATGTGCTCGTTCCTGTCCTGACTTGACCTGTTGAAAATTTTACAGATGATTGTCCTGAGGACACATGCCCTACATTTTACTGATGAGATGGCTTAGCTACTTATGGTCCCGACACTCAGGAGTGATCGGGAGTTTAGCTAGTTTGTCTTGTTTTTAGTTTTCCTGTTTAGAACTGGAGTTGTATATAGAGATTTGAGACTTGAGATGTATTTGAGATTGTTTGAGTTTGTTGTTATTTTATTAGTAGTTTTGTTGTCTTCAATTTCTTAGTTATATTCGGTGTTATCTTATCGTGCTTAGACTGTGATTGAGTTACACCATATCTTATACTTATTCTCCGTTCGGAGTTGATCATGATGAGTACATTATATACTGCATGAGTTGATGGTTAGTTAGAGACTTAGAACAGCGTTCTACCGCCGACACTGCGGCGTAGGCTGGGTGCTGTTACGTACTCGTACCCTCACATTGGGTGTGGGTCGTGACAGTAATCCATACATGGAAGGCCAATATATATGGAAACTTCCAATATGCATCAATCATATATTTAATGAAAATTCAAACATAATTGGCTTACCATAATTGGAAGCCCAATTATTTGGAAAGCTACTATATGAAGGGTCCAATCATAAATATATGATCAAAGTAAATATGGAAATCCAATTATATATTTTCTTACCATATATGTTACAAAATAGGATCCATGCACTCCCCGAGCTTCTCCGACAGTGCTCGTCGCTCTCCGGGGTATTCTCCACATAGGTTGGGAACCCCACCCACTCCAACAAATCTTCCCCTTCACAACTAGGTGGAGGAACTCATCATCCCGATGATCCGCCTGCAGTACTCAAACTTTCCCCTTAGTAGAACCTTCGTGAGCATGTCCGCTCCATTGTCATCAGTATGGACCTTCTCAAGCATCGCGTCCTTCTTCTCAAACACATCTCGTATCTAATGATACCGAGTCTCGATGTGTTTGGACCGATTATGAAATGTCTGGTTCTTCACAAGGTGAATGGCACTCTGGCTATCGCAAAGCAAAGTATACTGCTCTTGCTTCAGCCCCATTTTCTGCAATAGCTTTTTCATCCACAGCAACTCCTTACAAGCCTCCGTCGCCGCAATGTACTTATCACGTCCCAGTACCAGAATACTGAGACGGAATAGGCCAGCTACTCCATATGAGGTATATAAACGTCATACGGCGATCGTGGCTGTCAAGAGACAAGGGGGTGCATGCTACAATCAATTGTCTCCTATGGTCTCACAGAGCATCTATGTCTCAATCAATCAAAACAAAAAGCAGCAAATAATGATCATATAAGACAAAGGAGTAAGGCGTCCCTGACGCTTTGTAAAATCCCTAAATTTCTACTATATTTTAGTACTGATTTTTTTTGTATTTATACGTCGCATAGTCGTATTGTACGACGCGCGAAAATTTGCATTTTTTCGTATTTACTCGTCGAGTGCGAATATGTGCGAGGTACGTATTTTTAGAAAAATGGTTTTGGATTTTATTATCGGTAATGGTTTCAAAATTTTATATATAATAATTATTTTTATTAAAAGTTGTGAAAAGTATCTATCGAGGTTGCCAAAACTTATTATTTTAGTTATTTATAAAAGGCTATCTTATTTTAATAAGTGGTAATTTAGAAAAACTAGATTATGTGAATATTCTACTCGTGTAAAGCGCATAAAAATTATTTCATGTATATTTTCAAAATTTATTTTTATTATTTATAATAATTTATTTAGCAAGAAGGTATTTTAAATATGTAAATATTTGTGTTTATTTTTGAAATTATTTTCACCTAAATTATTTAAAGGATATTTTGAAGATATTTTCTACAAATATTTAAAATATATATTGAAATTTTTGAAATTAATTATTATATAAATTTTATAAAAAGATATTTTGGATACATTTGTGATAAATTAAATTGTGATTTGATTTATTGATTTAAATTAAATAGTTTAATTTAAATGTGTAATTTATCTATATTTAAATAGGATTTGGATTTAGATATGAATGTATTGGTTTAAATTTAATAATAGAATTATCTATTTAGGTTTAAATAAATCCTAGTCTCTATCTACATTGGATTATATTTGATTGAGTTACTTTTAAATCAATTTGAATTAAATAGTGAAAATCTAAGGGGAATTAAAACTCTTCTTAATCCTTATCTAGATAAGACTTTTGTAAACTCCTTGATTTTTAAAAATAAATATTTGTAGAATTTTTGGATTTTTAAATAACTATTATTGACTTATTATATAATTTGTATTATTTTACATATATTTAGTATAGTGCTCATTGGTGAATTTAGTATAAAAATATATATAAAGCTATTTTTCTAGTACATTAAGGATCTAAACTATATTATACAATTTTTTTCCTCAAAATTTTAGGATTTATTTCGTAACTTTTACTACTTTTTAAATATTACTTATATTGTACACTATTTACATAATATAGAATAAATGTCAAATTAGTATTAGATATTTCAGCTTGTATAAATGAGATTAGATAAAGGTTGTTTAAATAAATATTAACTATAGTTATTATCTATAGTAATTTTAAATAATGTTATAGATAATTTAGATAAATATAAACTATATTTTAAATTAATACTAATCCTACTTCTACTTGGAAAACATCTCTATCTATATCCTATCCTAACAAAGCAAACACCAATTTATTTAAATCAAATCCTATCTAATTTAGGAGATAAATCTGAAATAAATACCTATATAAACCCAATACATCTCCCTTATATCATCCATAATTCGAAATTATTTTTAGTCCAATAGAAACTCTAAAATTCGTCATTAGAATTCAGTCCCGTTTTTTAGTAGCGAGAGCAACTTGGAACGACGATATCTCCTAGCTCCGAACTCCGTTTCGCCTCCAATTTTTTTTTTAAAAGAAGCGTATCGAGGTAAGGTTTCCAAAAACATATTTTAATAGACAAAATTTGTTCTGTAGATTTCTACAAAACTATTTGAGTATTAGATGTCCGAAAAATAAACGTATTTCAGTATTTTTGCGATTTCGGGAGTTTTCGGAAACGAAAATGCGATCCGTTTAGTTTTTCGGAAAGCTAATACGAAAACCTATGTTATCCTAATTTTAGAATTTATTAAACAAATCTAATAGGTACAATATTAATTATAATTAGATAATAGACTATTTTCAGCATCCGGAGATGTTTGTTTGGACCTTAGTTCCTCAGCAGCCGTTGTTCCACCTACTTTCATGTCTGATCTTCGCTACCACAGTACTCAGGATTCAGGAAAGTATACCTTGCTAATTTACTGTCATATTATTTATTTTTTGTATTATTTACTTTGTTTCATATTGTTAGTTTTCTTTGTTATAAATTGCGCGTCCAAGCCACACTTGGGTGCAAGCGACTCTATTAGTCGTTACTTTATTATATGCATGTTAACTTAGTGTTAGCGGACTACCTTTTGTTGGAAGATATTCTTATATCTCCTTTGGCCATGGCACACACACTACACGGTTGGAGACATGTTGTCAGGGGCACGACTTATGGACTGGCCCTCTCTAAAGTCGTGTGACGGATAGATGATCGTAACTGCTATGACTAGGATTTTAGAGACTCAAGCAGTTATAAAACTGGACGAGCCATGGACATGACTTGAACAGTGTAGAAAATATTGCGGGAGGACAGTCGCTAGTGCGTATGGGAATCCAAACAGGTAAACCACAGTCTACGGATGGAACTGTGGCAATTTATTTGCAGATACCCTCTGACGTTTTGGACGTTACGGCCGGATACAGATGACTGGATGCCAGTTACGTACACATAGCCTAAAATTTCACCCATGCGCATGAAAGTTGTCCTATAAATTGCACATTAGGCGGTTAGAATCTCCTTTGCATATTTGTGTCTAGAATAGTCTTTTATATATTATTTATTATTCTGACAGTTCATACTAGCATATTCTTCTTGTATCTTGCTACGTCCGTCTGAGGACCTGGTTATTCTCCAGGTGTGTGTTCATGTCTTCCGCAGGTATTCTAGCCGGGATCGTGGTCTTCTCCATTTATTCGAAGATGACATGACTTGGTTCCTCCTTGCTACTTCCACTTAGCCCTTTTATATATCATGTACTTTTTCCTTTTTATTTGGTTGGTAGTGTATGTGTCTCCACCCAACATATTGTACCAAGATAATTCATTATATGCTATCTTTTATCCTTTTATTTTGTGGATGAGATTATTTAGTTGTGGTTTGCTGTATTTTACAGCTTATGTATACATACAAGGCCCATGTACTTTGTATGTATACAGCTGGCATGTCTACGTACTTAGTCCTACGTATATTGGGACTGGAGCGTTATATGTTTTTGTGGTGGACCATGCAGGTCGAGATAAATTATTTGGTTACTTTACCGTACCAAGCAAGCCTGCGTATAGGATTAGAGTCTAGGATCTCATCCACATACTTGACCGCCTTCTCGCTTGACTCATCGAGTTGCATCTTGCTTGATTTCCTCTACCGTTAATTCTTATCCTTCTTTCGTGCTTGATGTTGGTTAGAAAGGTAATCCATACTAGGTAGACTTGTCCCATTGTTCCATCACACCACTAGTTTAACTCTTGTAAGTTGGGTAGACACCTCACGACCTAACATTTATTTTCCTTGTGACCCATATTAACATGATTACTTAGACTATAGCCTTTATAGGACCCTAAATTATCTAGCCTACCAAGCCATAGATAAAAGACAGTAGGATGAATGTATAGGAACAATCCCATGACAAGACTTAGATTCTTAAGGAGCTGAACTAATTCTACCTTCTTTCACTCTTATGCTCTCGTGCCTATATTTTTACCATCGTGACTAATGCTGCTAAATAGCCTAATTTTTGCAAGCTTATTTTTTATCAAGCTTGTTCAAAGACATATATTTTATTGGGGGCCCCCTACTAACATATTGTCTAGTCAGAACCGGTGCATGATGGTCTGATCAACCTAGTGCACTTTGGTTCGCCTTTCACACTATTATCCTACGTGGTTGAGATATAGTTAAACTTACCCCTTAGAATCTCATCCACTATTGCCTTGACGATTCTTTTTGAATTATTCGGCCGCCTTTGAACCACGTATTCGTATTCGATAATATCGTCCTTGAACTCTATATTGCTTTCGCTTTCACCTATTTTAGAAGGACGAAAGCGCTGTACTTGAATTTCCTCTAGCTATCCTATCTCTTGTGACCATTAACACTCGATGTGACTATATCTTTGTCTTAACTACTCGTCCCTTCCTCGACCTTCTATCATGACTTGCTAATCACTTCAATTAGGAGTGAATCTAATCGTTCTCCTAATCGTGCCATCAACCTACTTCCAAGAAACCATATCTTAAGTCTCTAAATTATTTATACGGATCCACTTAAAACTTTTAATCTTTTCCTTTTACGTTTATTAGCCATGTACGTGATTTATTATCTAAATCACGATTTTCTAATGCTTGTTTATGTTGTTTCTTGTCTCGCCCAATGACTTGTCGAATTGTCATTACCAATATATCCCTTGTGCCTTCTTACCCCCTACTTATTCTTAATTTCGAGGACGAAATTCTTGTAAGTTGGGTAGGATGTAAAATACCTAAATTTCTACTATATTTTAGTACTAATTTTTTTTTTGTATTTATACGTCGCATAGTCTTATTGTACGACGCGCGGGAATTTGCGTTTTTTTCGTTTTTACTCGTCGAATGCGAATATGTGCGAGGTACATATTTTTAGAAAAATGGTTTTTGATTTTATTATCGGTAATGGTTTCAAAATTTTACATATAATAATTATTTTTATTAAAAGTTGTGAAAAGTATCTATCGAGGTTGCTAAAACTTATTATTTTCGTTATTTATAAAAGGCTATCTTATTTTAATAAGTGGTAATTTAGAAAAACTAGATTATGTGAATATTCTACTCGTGTAAAACGCATGAAAATTATTTCATGTATATTTTCAAAATTTATTTTTATTATTTATAATAATTTATTTAGCAAGAAGGTATTTTAAATATGTAAATATTTATGTTTATTTTTGAAATTATTTTTACCTAAATTATTTAAAGGGTATTTTGAAGATATTTCCTACAAATATTTAAAATATATATTGGAATTTTTGAAATTAATTATTATATAAATTTTATAAAAAGATATTTTGGATATATTTGTGATAAATTAAATTGTGATTTGATTTATTGATTTAAATTAAATAGTTTAATTTAAATGTGCAATTTATCTATATTTAAATAGGATTTGGATTTAGATATGAATGTATTGGTTTAAATTTAATAATAGAATTATCTATTTGGGTTTAAATAAATCCTAGTCTCTATCTACATTGGATTATATTTGATTGAGTTACTTTTAAATCAATTTGAATTAAATAGTGAAAAATCTAAGGGAAATTAAAACTCTTCTTAATCCTTATCTAGATAAGACTTTTGTAAACCCCTTGAATTTTCAAAATAAATATTTGTAGAATTTCTGAATTTTTAAATAACTATTATTGACTTATTATATAATTTGTATTATTTTACATATATTTAGTATAGTGCTCATTGGTGAATTTAGTATAAAAAAAAATATATAAAGCTATTTTTCTAGTACATTAAGGATCTAAACTATATTATACAATTTTTTTTCCTCAAAATTTTAGGATTTATTTCATAATTTTTACTACTTTTTACATGTTACTTATATTGTACACTATTTGCATAATATAGAATAAATGTCAAATTAGTATTAGATATTTCAGCTTGTATAAATGAGATTAGATGAAGGTTGTTTAAATAAATATTAACTATAGTTATTATCTATAGTAATTTTAAATAATGTTATAGATAATTTAGATAAATATAAACTATATTTTAAATTAATACTAATCCTACTTCTACTTGGAAAACATCTCTATCTATATCCTATCCTAACAAAGCAAACACCAATTTATTTAAATCAAATCCTATCTAATTTAGGAGATAAATCTGAAATAAATACCTATATAAACCCAATACATCCCCCTTCTATCATCCATAATTCAAAATTATTTTTAGTCCAATAGAAACTCTAAAATTCGTCATTAGAATTCAGTCCCGCTTTTTAGTAGCGAGAGCAACTTGGAACGACGATATCACCTAGCTCCGAACTCCGTTTCGCCTCTATTTTTTTAAAAAGAAGAGTATCGAGGTAAGGTTTCCAAAAACATATTTTAATAGACAAAATTCGTTCTGTAGATTTCTACAAAACAATTTGAGTATTAGATGTCCGAAAAATAAACGTGTTTCAGTATTTTTGCGATTTCGGGAGTTTCCGGAAACGAAAATGTGATCCGTTTAGTTTTTCGGAAAGCTAATACGAAAACCTATGCCTTATCCTAATTTCAGAATTTATTAAATAAATCTAATAGGTACAATATTAATTATAATTAGATAATAGACTATTTTCAGCATCCGGAGATGTTTGTTTGGACCTTAGTTCCTCAGCAGCCGTTGTTCCACCTACTTTCATGTCTGATCTTCGCTACCACAGTGCTCAGGATTCAGGCAATTATACCTTGCTAATTTACTGTCATATTATTTATTTTTTGTATTATTTACTTTGTTTCATATTGTTAGTTTTTTTGTTATAAATTGCGCGTCCAAGCCACACTTGGGTGCAAGCGACTCTATTAGTCGTTACTTTATTATATGCATGTTAACTTAGTGTTAGCGGAATACCTTTTTGTTGGGAGATATTCTTATATCTCTTTTGGCCATGACACACACACTACACGGTTGGAGACATGTTGTTAGGGGCACGACTTATGGACTGGCCCTCTCTAAAGTCGTGTGACGGATAGATGATCGTAACTGCTATGACTAGGGTTTTAGAGACTCAAGCAGTTATAAAACTGGACGAGCCATGGACATGACTTGAACAGTGTAGGAAATATTGGGGGAGGACAGTCGCTAGTACGTATGGGAATCCAAACAGGTAAACCACAGTCTCTGGATGGAACTGTGGCAATTTATTTGCAGATACCCTCTGACGTTTTGGACATTACGGTCGAATACAGATGACTGGATGCCAGTTATGTACATATAGCCTAAAATCCCACCCATGCGCATGAAAGTTGTCCTCTAAATTGCACATTATGCGGTTAGAATCTCATTTGCATATTTGTGTCTAGAATAGTCTTTTATATATTATTTATTATTCTGACAATTCATATTAGCATGTTCTTCCTGTATCTTGCTACGTCCGTCTGAGGACCTGGTTATTCCCCAGGTGTGTGTTCTTGTCTTCCGTAGGTATTCTAGCCGGGATCGTGGTCTTCTCCATTTATTCGAAGATGACGTGACTTGGTTCCCCCTTGCTACTTCCACTTAGCCCTTTTATATATCATGTACTTCTTCCTTTTTATTTGGTTGGTAGTGTATGTGTCTCCACCCAACATATTGTACCAAGACAATTCATTATATGCTATCTTTTATTCTTTTATTTTGTGGATGAGATTATTTAGTTGTGGTTTGCTGCATTTTACAGCTTATGTATACATACAAGGCCCATGTACTTTGTATGTATACAGCTGGCATATCTACGTACTTAGTCCTACGTATATTGGGACTGGGGCGTTACACGCTTCATCAAAATGATTCATGATCCTAGCTATACAAAATAATAAGCTAGTACCGAGAGTCAATAGTACATAACTATAGTCAGCTGCAGTCTGATTTACTTACAATTATGTAAGGAACTGAATGTCCAGAACTGCCTGCTACACAGGTACCGGTAGCTAAACGCCAAGTACAAAATAGAAGATATCAGAGCAGTGAAGAAGAAACCCACTCATGGTCCCTGGCGTCCATACTTCTGGTGTGCACCATTGTTCGGGTAGAAGGCTGGATCCTCTGACGTTGCTACGAGATCTGGCCAAACTGTCACGACCCGCTACCCAAATTGTTGGGCCGGGCCGAGTCATGTCCAGCCTGCGTTTGGGATAAAATGCAGTAAGCTGTTCTAGAGATAACAAGATAAGACTAAATGTGCTAACAGTTCTATAAGTGAATAAAAGTCATAAATGCTCCAAACACAAAAGTCGTCTCATATAGTAAAATGTCCAAAGTACAAGTCTGAAATGTAAAACTGGTGTCACGACCCGCACCCTGAAGAGGGGCACGAGCACGTGGTTACATCCAGCCTATGCCGCAGAATCGACGGTAGAACGCTGTATATAGGGTCTGTAAATACTACGACTAAACAGATAAATGTACCTGTACAGTATATACACTCCGAACGGAGGAACATAGCAATACAATCTCAATCACATATATCAAAACTAAGGTAGATAACATGGAAAAGAGAGATGATAGATAAAACAAAGAACGAGTCCAAAATATCCACAAGTCACAGCTAACACAAAATCCAGAGTCTCAGATAATATAAGTATAAAGATACTACAACTGAAAAATGAACTAGCTGGCTCGCAGGCCAGGCAAACCTAACTAAAACTAGGCTACTTGGGATGAGCGAAGTCTAGTGGCTCTACCACTAAGCCCCTGTCTAGGTCAAGTCCATCAGACTCTATCCCGTAGTAAGTCGGGCAATCAGCCTCTAAATCGTCTGTAAAATTTGTCAACGTATCCTGTCAGAAAAATGAGCAAGTACAAAACACCAACAACAGTTCCATATGAATTGAGAAATACTATAAGAGACAGTAATAATGAAATACAAGACAAAGAATATAGGCAACTTGGGAACCATTTGAAAGCCGAGTTACAACCCTTAAACCAAACAAGGACCGGGGTTGTAATCCTTCTTTTAAACAGAACCTAGTCCCCTCATCATGGTACAGTATAAAATGCAGGTAGAGCATATGAGAAATAAATCATAGCATGGTGAAAGTATAGTAAGTAAAGGTGAACTGGAATGTAAGATATGACAACAAATAAATAAAAAGTGATTTGAACTATTAGGGCGAAATGTGATCGGCTAGGAAGCAAGGAAAAAGGTTATCCACTTGGCCCGGCAATCACATGAAAATCTCTGAAAAGGGTCATGCCGGCCAACCTGGATAACCGGCACGGGGTATCTGCTACACCCTACGTGAGGTGAGGGTGGCGCTAGCAATATATAGTTACAAGGAGGCTTTGATCACATAACCCCTAATAATTCCCCTCTATCCCCGAATAGTATCACAGATTCGGACATGGCACGTCATGACACGGGGTTCCGTAAGAGGGTAGCAAGTCCCTTTAGGAATCGGTGTCTATACAAGTACATGAACACGAAAATATCTCATACCCGTATACCAAGAAAGTCCAGGAATAACATCTCATGACAGGATCCGACGTATACTAGTCCGTGAACCGTCGTGTCAGGAATCAAGTAAAATACTACGACTGAATCGGATATAGTAGATATCAAGACAATGAAAACTATCAGTGAATGTACTCGCCTGTGGTCCTGAGCTGATAGAGTGAACAGACGCTCAGAGTGATCATAGACCTAAAATAAGATACTATGAGTCAAACAGGGCTAAATACTAAAAAAGAAAGCTAATACAAGCCATGAATGCAAGTCTAAGTCAATACTAGGTTAATCTAGGTCAAACTGAGTCATACTAGGTCATACTGGTTCATACTAGGTCATACTAGGTCACTGGGAGTCATTCCAAGTCAAACTAGGTCAATCGGGATCAACGGTTGACTTACAGTTGACTTTTGGTCAAAAAGTAAACTCTGGTCAACTCTGGTCAACTCTGGGTCAACCCTAGGTCAAACTAGTCTAACGTTGACCAACTGTTGACTTTCAGTCAACTGGTCAACTCTGGGTTGGTTTCGGTCAAATCGGGTCGCTTAAAGGCTAAGTTTGACTCTCGGTTGACTTTTGTTGACTTTTGGTCAAAAAGGTCAACCGACGTCAAAACTAGTCTTAAAGTACCATATTTGATCATTACCAACCACGAGAATCAAGTTCTAACACCATCTTAGGCTTCTAACACCAATACCCTATTCCTAGGCAAAACTAGCATTTACCCTTCTAAGGTAAATCCCGATACCTAGCCCATTACCAATGAAACCTTGCAAATACCCATGATACTAGCCTAGGCTCCTTAGGGTAGCTAGATATCAACCTATCTAAGGTTTACCTACCAAGAAATTTGGGTATCCTAAGTATCTAGGCCATGTTAGGATAAGGGGTATAGGTTTACCTTATTACCCTATTCTATCTCATGAATTTACCCTTTTCTATACCACACTCCTCTACCCACTCATATACAACACTCACATGACACTTCTTCCTCTCATAGGCTTCTCTATAAGTTTCCTAATAGGTTTCCTACAAGTTTAGATAATAGGCTACCTATAGGTTACTAAACTATGCACTCTAGACTCTCACACACCCACACAAACTCACAACTACACACACACACACATAGGTAATATATGGACAGATTTGTAGTGTTTTTAGGACTGATTTTAGGTGGTTTCTAAGGGTTAAAACAATGGGCAAATAGTGGAATATATAGTGGTATATATGGGGGATAGATGTGGGTTATATGGGGGCTAAATGGTATGTGAAATGGGGGGTTTTTGGAGGCCAAACTGCTACTGTGCAGCAGTGCCAACTGTGGCTGCTACTGCTGTCCTAAAATGGCAGCAACACTGCTATCCTAACACCCCACCACAGCCACCATACACCCCCACAACCACCACTTAACACACCACCACAACCACCACTTAATACACCACTAATTCCACTCAAAACACTACTCTAAAACACAAATAACCACACAAACTCACCCACAAGCACAACACCAACACCAACACCAACCCTCTCACACTCCCCCATGGCCGACCATGGCTGCCCCTATTCCACACAAAACCACACCACAATAAAACACCAATATATATATATATAAGCCATATATATATATATATATATATATATATATATATATATATATATATTTCTATATATATATATATATATATATATATATATATATATATATATATATATATATATATATATATATATATATATATATATATATATATATAGAAATATATATATAACCACATAAATATAATCAAATGAAAGAATGAATATGATACATTTAGATACTTGAATAAACTCATTCTAAAACATGTCAAAATCTGGAATATATGGAAGAACAACACAAAAACCAATACATAACATTATCCATGTGTCCAAAAGAGGGTTTTTCCTATTGGGATACAAACCTACATGTGGACACCCCTAGAAATATCTAAAGGACACAAAAATAGTCTCTAATGGGGACTCCACCATGAGAATCATTCCTAATGGATTCCTAACCAATCTACATGAGAAGAGGAACAAGTTTCGAGAAGGGATTACCTTGATTTGGAGAAGGAATCAATGGGAAGCTTCAAAAGTGGAAGGAGCCTTTGGAGAAGAAGAAGAAAAAGTGGATGAGAATGAATAGGAAAGTGGTTTTCTCTCTCCTCCCCATCCCTGCTCTATGGCCAGCCATAACATGTCATTTTCCCCTTTTTGGTAATTACAAGTTTGCCCTCCAATGGTTTAATTAGCTAAAAAATAGGAAAGGGTTAAGTCGGGGGTAGTTTAGTCAAACCGAAACCACTAATCTCTAACTAATATTAACTAAAAATAATTAGTCTAGTCTCTAACCAAAATATCTAACATGTGGGCCATGGCTAACTAGTGTGTGGGCCCGCTAAGGTCAAAACTACCCTGGGTCCCCGAAACAAGTCAAAACAAGTCGGAATGAGTTAAAATTCGAACCCGATTCAAATGACCCCAAAATAATACAAATAATAATTAAATAATTCCAAAATAATTTTTAAAGTGGAAAATTACCAAAATACTCCTATTTGTGAAAACTGGGGGTGACAAATCTATCCACCTTAAAAAAATTTTGTCCTCAAAATTAAAACAAACATACTATGAATCACAATGCAGAAACAGAAATTATACCTCAGGGCTCGAAGAGATAGGGGAAACGCTCCCGCATGTCATCCTCTCTCTCCCAGGTAGACTCACCTGGTGAGTGATGCCTCCATGCAACGCGAACCCGGGGGATCACCTAGTTCCGGAGCACCTTCTCCCTACGATCCAGAATCTCAACTGACTGCTCTGGATAGTGAAGAGTAGGCCCTACCTCAATCGCTGAATGATCCAATACATTGCTGGGATCTGCCACGTACCATCTCCGCTGCGACACGTGGAACACGTTGTGTACCCCCTCTAGCGTAGGCGGCAAGTCTAGCCGGTATGCCACTGTACCGACCCTCTCAAGAATGGTGAAAGGTCCGATGTAGCGCGGACTAAGCTTCCTGCCCCCGCCAAAGCGAATCGTGCCCCATGTCGGAGAAATCTTCAGGAACACCATAGCGCCAGCCTAGACATAAAACAAACTCAGAACACAGGACAGACAAATCACAAACAAGCACAAATAGGAACTGAAACTAACCTCGAACTCTAACGGTCTCCGGTGGCTATCGGCCCAATGCCGCTGCCTATCCTGAGCCACCCGAAGTCTGTCTCTAATAAGCCGGACCTTCTCAGCTGCATCCACCACCGTCTTTGGTCCCAGCAGCACCCTCTCGCCAATATCGTCCCAAGATAAGGGAGTACGGCATCTCCGTCCGTATAGAGCCTCGAATGGCGACATCTCTATACTGGCCTGGTAGCTGTTGTTGTAAGCAAACTCTACCAGGTGGAGATGGTCCTTCCAAGAACCCCCGAGATCTAGCACACATGTGCAAAGCATATCCTCCAAGGTCTGGATGGTCCTCTCCGACTGCCCGTCTGTCTGGGGGTGATAAGCAGTACTGAACTTGAGCGAGGTGCCCAAGCTAGCCTGCAAACTCCTCCAGAAGTGGGAAGTGAATCGGCTATCCCGATCTGAAACTATGCTCACCGAAACTCCGTGCAATCTCACGATCTGCCGAACATACAGCTCTGCCAACCTCTCCGTAGACAAACCCACCTTGAAAGGCAAAAAGTGGGCCGATTTGGTCAATCTATCAACTATGACCCAAATCGCCTCTTTCCCTCCTGGAGACCGTGGAAGTCCGGACACAAAGTCCATGGTGATGTGCTCCCACTTCCACTCTGGAATGGGTAGTGGCTGTAGCAATCCACCAGGCCTCTGCCTCTCGGCCTTCACCTGCTGACAAACCAAGCAGCGAGATACGAACTGAGCCACCTCGTACTTCATGCCGTACCACCAAAAGTGCTCTCTCAGATCTCTGTACATCTTGTTGGCACCAGGATTCATAGAGTACTGAAAGCGATTAGCCTCCTGAAGAACCTCCTTCCGAAGCTCTCCACTCGAAATGCACAGTCTAGCACCGTGCCGCAGCGACCCATCTTCGGCAATGGAGAAATCATCAAGCAGCTCTATCTGCACCTGCTCCCTGATGCTCCTCAGGGCAATATCATCAAACTACGCTGATCTAACCCTGTCCATCAACTCAGACTGAATCTGTAAACCCCACATCTGCATCTCCATGCCTGGAATGATCACCTCGATTCCCAAACTATCCAGGTCGGCCAAAAGATGACGGTCTGATGTCAGATACATAGCCACTGGATACCTGCTCAAGGCATCTGCGACTACGTTGGCCTTTCCTGGATGGTACTGCAAGGCGATATCAAAGTCCTTCATCAGCTCGAGCCAACGTCTCTGCCTCATGTTCAGCTCCTTCTGAGTGAACACGTACTTCAAGCTCTTGTGGTCAGTAAAGATCTCAACCCGCTCTCCGTACAGATAGTGTTTCCACAACTTCAGGGCAAAGATGACAGCGGCTAACTCCAGATCGTGAGTCGGGTAGTTCTTCTCATGAGGACGTAACTGCCTAGATGCATAGGCAATCACCTTTCTGTGTTGCTGAAGTACACAACCCAGACCCCGACCAGAAGCGTCGCTGTAAATCGAGAAACCACTGGTCCCAGACGGCAATGTCAAGATAGGAGCTGATGTCAACCTCTTCTTCAGCTCATCGAAGGCGGCCTGACACTCCTCAGTCCAGACGAACTCCGCATCCTTTCTGGTGAGTCTAGTCATCGGCTCCGCGATCCGCGAGAAATCCTGGACGAACTTCCGATAGTAGCCTGCCAATCCCAGAAAGCTCCGAATCTCGACAACTGTACTGGGCATAGACCAAGACTCTACTGCAGCAATCTTCTTCTGGTCTACTGAGATCCCGTGCTCGGTCACAACATGACCCAGGAACTCGACCTGGTCCAGGAAAAACTCACACTTTGATAACTTCCCATACAACTGCTCCCTCCTCAACGTCTCGAGCACGATCCTCAGATGCTCCTCGTGCTCCTCTGGCATCTTCGAGTAAACCAGGATGTCGTCTATGAAGACCACCACGAACTTGTCAAGGTACTGATGGAATACCTTGTTCATCAAGTTCATGAACACAGCTGGGGCATTGGTCAACCCAAATGGCATCACTGTGAACTCGTACTGGCCATATCGAGTCCGAAAAGCTGTCTTTGGAACGTCTTCCTTCTTCACCTTCAGCTGATGATAGCCGGATCTCAGATCTATCTTCGAAAACACCTTGGTGCCGCTCAGCTGATCGAACAAGTCGTCGATCCTCGGCAATGGGTACTTATTCTTGACAGTAAGGTTGTTGAGCGCCCTGTAATCGATACACATACGTATCGTACCATCCTTCTTCGGCACAAACAGGACTGGCGCTCCCCAAGGCGATGAACTGGATCTAATGAATCCCTTGTCCTGCAGCTCGTCGACCTGCTTCTTCAGCTCCGCCAACTCGCTGTTGTTGACTCTATAGACGTGCTGTGAAATGGGCTCAGCACCTGGCACTAGGTCTATAGAGAACTAAATGTCTCTATCCGGCGGCATCCCAGGCAACTCCTCTAGAAAAACATCCATGAAATCAGCAATCAACGGATGCGGCAATGCCTGCCCCGCCAGTAGAGCTCCGCAGAACCCATCTACCGGCTCAGCTGCTCCTCTGGAAAACACAACCTCTGGCTCTCCGGGCGGCCTAAACAAAATCCTACCACCTCTACAATCTATAGTAGCATTGTGCGTGCTCAACCAATCCATTCCGAGTACCACATCATACCTCGGAAGGGGCGTTACGAGCAAGCACGTACCCAAAACTCGGCCTCCTACAGTAACTCTCCGCCCCTTGCAGATATTGTTGACCAGGATGATGCCTCCCCCGGTCAATATCTTGCAAGTCCTACCCAAGGGTTCAGCAATAATATTGTGTCTCAGAGCAAAGGAGACAGACACAAAGCTATGCGAGGCACCAGAATCAAATAAGGTAAATGCAGGAAATGAATCGAGAAGGACATGACCTGCCACTACATCGCCTACTGGCTCTGCCTCCTCCTCTGCTGTCAGGGCAAACACTCTGCCCGCAGGGGCTCCCCTCTGGTGCTGCTGAAAATGCTGCTGCTGAGTCTGAAGTGGAGGACCTCTCTGCTGAACTGCTGGTCCTCTGGCCGGCTGTCCTCTGTCCGCAGCCCCTCAGAGACTGCAGTCCTTCAGATGGTGATCGAACGCCCCACAGTATAAGCAGGCACCCAATTTCTTCCTGCACACCTCTCTAGTGTGTCCTGGCTTCCCGCAGAAGCTGCACTGTGCCGCTGGCCTCTGTCTCTGATCCTGATGCTGCTGGACACGTGCTGGTGCCTGCTGGATCTGCAACTGAGGCTGATGCTGCTGGAACTGCCTCTGCTGGAAATGTGGGTGCTTCGCTGGCCCTGCACTCGAACTGGATCCCAAAGCGTCACTGCTCCTCTTCGGCATGAGGCCGAAGTCCTCCTCTGCAATCTGAGCCTCCATCAAGATCTGCTCAAATATCGCGTCTCGTCGCCCAGATGTGCGAGTGCGCACTACATAAATGAGACCCCTCCTGAACTTTCGGGCCTTGTACCCCTCATCCTGAACCAAACTGGGTGCAAACCTGCTCAGGCGGAAGAACTCCGCTGCATACTCGTCCACTGACGAGTTCTCCTGCACCAGACTGGCAAATTGCCCCTCCAAAGCTGTCAAGGCTACATCTGGGTAGAACTTCTCCTTAAAGAGTTTCCTGAAGTCCTTCCAAGATATACCTCTCACTGACGCACGCAGATCCGTGCGGTACCAAGTCAATGCTATGTCAAAGAACTGGCTCGCTGCAGAAGTCACCCACAGAGCTCTCGGAACCTCTGCCAACTCCAGACTCTGCTGGACATCCTCTAGCCAGTCGTCCGCGTATAGGATACCCTCGGTACCCCTGAAATCTTGCGAGTTCATCTTCCTGAAGTCGAGATGTGTACCGGGCCTCCCCTGGCCCTGCTGCTGTGCTGGTGCTCCCTGAACTATCGCCGGTGAACCTCTCTCCACTGCTGCCATAGCTAACTGGTACGAGTTCTCCATCGTCTGTCGCAGCACCTCTGCCTGACGGTGCTGTGCCTCTGCCTGTGCTCTCTGTGTCTGCAGTATCTGCTGCAGTAGGGCCATCATACCCTGAGCATCTGCCGGTATCGGAGGCGGCGGTGGAAGAACATCAGGAATAACCATAGACGGTCCCGCTGCTGGAGGTGGAAGACCTTCCGAAATCGTCGCTGCTGCTGCTGCTGCTCCCGCCGGAAGGGCAGGAACTATGGTAGCAGCTTCCTCAGCTGGAGGTGGAAGAACTGCCGGATCTGCCACTGCTGCTCCCGCAACCGGAGGTAGAAGACCTCCTGCCGGATCGGGCCTCCCTGGTACAGCGCTAGAACCCGCTGCCTTAGAGCGAGTGATCGTCATCCTGAGGATAGGTTGAAACAAGGAATCAATATGGCACATGATAGGAATATCAAAGACGGACAATTAAATTCAATGTAAAAAGAATTTGTCATGGTAATCAAAAGATCAGAATCTCCTAACATGTGATTGAGTAGCTCCTATCATACCCTAATCCTACGTCCTAATTGTAGGCTCGTAATTAGCACTCTAAGTCGAGCACCATTATGAGTTCGCACTAGTTGCGACACTGACCTGTATGGGCCACCACAAAAACGTGTCACGATCCGCACCCTGAAGAGGGGTATGAGCACATGGTTACGTCCAGCCTACGCCGCATAATCGGCGGTAGAACGTTGTATATAGGGTCTGTAAATATTACGACTAAACAGATAAATGTACCTGTACAGTATATACACTCCGAACGGAGGAACATAGCAATACAGTCTCAATCACATATATCAAAACTAAGGTAGATAACATAAAAAAGAGATATGATAGATAAAACAAGGAACGAGTCCAGAAATATCCACAAGTCACAGCTAACACAAAATCCAGAGTCTCAGATAATATAAGTATAAAGATACCACAACTGAAAAATAAACTAGCTGGTTCGCAGGCCAGGCAAACCTAACTAAAACTAGTCTACTCGGGATGAGCGAAGTCTAGTGGCTCTACCACTAAGCCCCTGTCTAGGTCAAGTCCATCAGACTCTATCCCGTAGTAAGTCGGGCAATCAGCCTCTAAATCATCTGTAAAATTTGTCAACGTATCCTGTGAGGAAAATGAGCAAGTACAAAACACCAACAGCAGTTCCATATGAATTGAGAAATACTATAAGAGACAGTAATAATGAAATACAAGACAAAGAATATAGGCGACTTGGGAACCATTTGAAAGCCGAGTTACAACCCTTAAACCAAACAAGGACCGGGGTTGTAACCCTTCTTTCAAACAGAACCTAGTCCCCTCATCATGGTACAGTATAAAAGGCAGGTAGAGCATATGAGAAATAAATCATAGCATGGTAAAAGTACAGTAAGTAAAGGTGAACTGGAATGTAAGATATGACAACAAATAAATAAAAAGTGATTTGAACTATTAGGGTGAAATGTGATCGGCTAGGAAGCAAGGAAAAAGGTTATCCACTTGGCCCGACAATCATACGAAAATCTCTGAAAAGGGTCATGCCGGCCAACCTGGATAACCGGCACAGGGTATCTGCTACACCCTACATCATGTGAGGGTGGCGCTAGCAATATATAGTTACAAGGAGGCTTTGATCACATAACCCCTAATAATTCCTCTCTATCCCCGAATAGTATCACGGATCCGGACATGGCACGTCATGACACGGGATTCCGTAAGAGGGTAGCAAGTCCCCTCAGGAATCGGTGTCTATACAAGTACAGGAACACGAAAATATCTCATACCCGTATACCAAGAAAGTCCAGGAATAATATCTCATGACAGGATCCGACGTATACTAGTCCGTGAACCGTCGTGTCGGGAATCAAGTAAAATACTACGACTGAATCGGATATAGTAGATATCAAGACAATGAAAATTATCAATGAATGTACTCACCTATGGTCCTGAGCTGATAGAGTGAACAGACGCTCAGAGTGATCACAGACCTAAAATAAGATACTATGAGTCAAACAGGGCTAAATACTGAAAAAAAAGCTAATACAAGCCATGAATGCAAGTCTAAGTCAATACTAGGTCAATCTAGGTCAAACTGAGTCATACTAGGTCATACTGGTTCATACTAGGTCATACTAGGTCACTGGGAGTCATTCCAAGTCAAACTAGGTCAATCGGGATCAACGGTTGACTTACAGTTGACTTTTGGTCAAAAAGTCAACTCTGGTCAACTCTGGTCAACTCTGGATCAACCCTAGGTCAAACTATTCTAATGTTGACCAACTGTTGACTTTCAGTCAACTGGTCAACTCTGGGTTGGTTTCGGTCAAATCGGATCGCTTAAAGGCTAAGTTTGACTCTCGGTTGACTTTTGTTGACTTTTGGTCAAAAAGGTCAACAGACGTCAAAACTAGTCTTAGAGTACCATATTTGATCATTACCAACCACGGAAATCAAGTTCTAACACCATCTTAGGCTTCTAACACCAATACCCTATTCCTAGGCAAAACTAGCATTTACCCTTCTAAGGTAAATCCCGATACCTAGCCCATTACCAATGAAACCTTGCAAATACCCATGATACTATCCTAGGCTCCTTAGGATAGCTAGATATCAACCTATCTAAGGTTTACCTACCAAGAAATTTGGGTATCCTAAGTATCTAGGCCTTGTTAGGATACGGGGTATAGGTTTACCTTATTACCCTATTCTATCTCATAAATTTACCCTTTCTATACCACACTCCTCTACCCACTCATACACAACACTCACATGACACTTCTCCCTCTCATAGGCTTCTCTATAAGTTTCCTAATAGGTTTCCTACAAGTTTAGATAATAGGCTACCTATAGGTTACTAAACTATGCACTCTAGACTCTCACACACCAACACAAACTCACAACAACACACACACACACATAGGTAATATATGGACAGATTTGTAGTGTTTTTAGGAATGATTTTAGGTGGTTTCTATGGGTTAAAACTCTCACGACCCGCACCCACTGTGAGGGTACGAGTACGTAACAGCGCCCAGCCTACGCCGTAGTGTCGGCGGTAGAACGCTGTTCTAAGTCTCTAATTAACCATCAACTCATGCAGTATATAATGTACTCATCATGATCAACTCCGAACGGAGGACAAGTATAAGATATGGTGTGACTCAATCACAGTCTAAGCACGATAAGATAACACAGAATTGTAACTAAGAATCACATACAGCTAACTAGAACTGAAATACAGTAATTGACAAATAAATGAGAGAACTATCAGAGAATATACTCGCCTGATACTCTGAAAAGAGTAGTGTAATATCAAATTTCTGCACCAGAGTCACAATGTCCTAAATAGAGCAGTACAGGTTATAATGTGTTTAAAATAAGATAAATGGACTTTATGATGCAATCTACATGATTCTAAGTCCATCTAGGTCCAAGTCAACTCTAAGTCAAACTTGGTCAACTCTGGATCAACCATGGTCAACACTCTAGTCAACTAGGTCCATCCTAGTCCAGTCAAGTCTCACTAGGCCTAACCAAGCCTAGCCTAGTATCCAAGCACAAATACAAGGTCACTAGCAACTCATTTTGCATATACCAAATATATATACATACACTACATATATACACTAGAACTTACATCCCATCTAACCTCAGCCCATATCACAAATAAATCCTCCTACCAGTTGGAGTAGTACTAATCATACAATATCCTATGTCAATATATAACTACCCTTGACACTTGGTATTCTATACTCTAACCCATTCATTAACCCCACATGTCCTACATCATTGCCTATATATGCAATCCCACTATGGTGTCTTAGGTAACTAATATTGGTGCATATGAGGTACTAACCTACTCCCAACTGAACTGAAATGACCAACTGGTCTATCCACACTCACATTCTAGGATACCCACAAGGTATGTGTACATAGAGTTGCCATAACACTAATGGGGCTGAACTCTGAAACTGGACTAACCCCTAGGCTATGGTTCATCCTAATTCTCACCTGACTCATACATATCACTCATGCCTAATACTTAAATACACACATACATGTATCCATATTTTTTCCACATCCCTCCTTCATTCCTGATACAACCTCATAACCCAAAATCCTAACTCTAACCAAACAAAAACAGTGAACTAACATATGAATATGAATTAAAACCAATTTCAGATTTCAGGAACAAAACAAAGTGTAATTGTGTAAAATGAACTCATGTATCAGGAATTAAAATGTGTGGGTGAACAATGATATATGTGTCAAATAGGAACTCAGGAACTAGGAGTTGGAATAGTGTGGATACCACTAGAGTGTGTAGGGACATGTGTCTATGTGTGTGCAGGACAGATCCTGCTACAGCTATACAATGCAAATCAAGACATGGCAAGCTAAGGCTAGGCATTGCCTACTGCCCTCCAACTCAGTTCAGTTTTCTGGAATGAATGAGTGTAGGAAATAGCATATCAGATTTAAACAGTGCAATGGGGATATGGACTGGGTCATGAAGGCAATGAATATCAGGAAACGTAGTTGGGTCTAACAGGAGAATTTTAGTGTGGTTGTGTGCATGTGATAAACTGTGTATACATCCAAACATTATGAAAACTCAATTACAAAACCCAACCACAATTTAAACCCAAGGCAACTTCACATCAATTTCCAGTTTTCTAGTTCAGGTTAGGCAATCACAGGTTTTCCTACATTCAACTCAATTCTCAGATTTCAGTGAATCAGTTGAGAAATATCCAACAATGCATCACTCTTATCATTCCAATTCCTGTCATTTATATTTCCAAAACTAAATCATTTGAAATACCTGACATTCATCACAGGCACCTAATCATTTCAGTTTAAAAAAATAATAACATTACAACATATTTAACATTAAACCCCCAGTCAACTTCCTACTAAAACCCAGATTAAACAACACTTCAGTTGACAACCTAAATTAGCATGGACATTAACACTTCACATTTCAGAAAATCTCAGGAAAACCACACTACTATCAGTTCATAAAACCAAAAACCCAACTCAGTCCTCTTAACAAAAAAAAACTGAGAATAAGTCTCAGACTTACAGTCTCCTGCATTAAAGTGAACCCAATTCGAATTGAAAGGAACCAAAACAAACATGAAACCAAATCTTAGAAACAACTAGCCTAGACAATATAATCTGAAAACTCATTGAAACCCCAAGTTATACCAGGTATCAGCTTTTAAGAACAATCCCTTCAGTGTGTTTAACAGTTCAAAAACAGAAACCCATTTCGAATATCCAATTTCAATATCAAACTTTAAATTAAAGTGGGAAAAGATTGTGTTCAGTCAAGACACATATCTCACGTGTCCAGTGGTGTCTAAATGTGTCCAGAAATTAGGACACGAAGTATCCAATTTTGAAGTGGAACAAAATCAGTAAATGGCAGTGAAGACTGCCTCGTGCTTGCGTGTCGAGTCGTTGTGGACTCGACACAGAGCTCGATGTGACCCGTGCTCGTGCACAGTCCTAGAGGGTACATAGGGGTACGTGTGTGTCACCTTGAAATAGGCCAACGTGTCGCCGTGTCCCTGATATGAACACGTATCAGGACGTGCCTGTGCGCGTGTGTGCGTGTTGGTCGAGACGGTGCGGTCGGGATTTCTCCCAAACCGCTCAACCATATTGCCTGAAATTTTGCCTGTGTCGTGTTAGTCATGTGTCCTAGGTGTACCCAAAAATTCGTGTCAAGACGTGTAGTGTCGTGTCCGCTACAGTGCCCGAGCAGCAGGGCACTGTGTACAGTTCAGTCCCCGCGTGTCCAACACGAAAATTCGACACAATAATACACCAAAACACAAAACACTCTTCATAAAAATTGATGTACATATTTAGATCTACAGATTCATTTAATTAGATTTGGAAAAACAGAAAGAAAATCCCTCTTAGGCATTTCATCAAACACCTAGGTATACACTATGACACGTGTCCGATACGGACACCAAACGGACACGAATTCCATCCAAATTTCGGGGACACCTAGGGGGCTCCTAGATCTAGCCCTACATGCAAAGAAAACTGAAATTTAAAACAATTTAGAGGGTTTTACCTATGTGTGCAAAAAGCTTCGAAAAGCTTCAAATGGGAGATTCTTCCTCTTGGTGCCACAAGCTCCAAATTGTCCCAAAGCTGGGATTAAACCCCAAAATCAGAAAGTAGGAGAGTATTAGGTTCTAATGCAAGAAACTAGGATTAAAAAGGAATTAAAATGGATTTATGGAGATTTTTTGAAGGGGGACAATACCTTTTCTTTTCTCCAAGTGTTGGAATGATAAAAAGGAGGCAACCCTAATGAATAAGTGTTTAAATAGGGTAGGAATTCCTATGTGGCTAGTTACTTAGGGTTTGGTTAGGGTTAGGGCTTCTAGTTATGGGCCATGGGCCAAGTCTTGATCAAATAAAACATTAAGGCATAAGCCATTTCATGAAATCATAAACCATGACTTAAATGCACTAAACCAAATCCCCTCATTCTAAAATTAGTTTCTAATGACTAAATGAGGTTAACCTAAGTTAGACTAGGGTTACCATAGCTAGGGTTAGCTTCTAGGCTAGCTCATTAGGTCTCAACAAGTCAAGTCAACCAGAAATTCACCAATTCAACAAATGACCATATAAATCAAATAAGTCAAAATGACCAAAATACTCCTAGACTAAAAATAACAATTAAATTATCCTAATGACGTGGTTAGGCTCTAGGTCATACAGTCTCTCAGGTTTCACTAGCAGCACATCAAAATCACAAGTCATGACTTAAAACAGTTTTAAATAGTTTAAAAATTATTAAAAATTACCAAAAATCATAATGTGAAATAAATATCAATGAATAATAATTATAATTACAAAATTTCAAAAATAACCTCATCTGGAAAACTGGGTGTTACAATCCTACCCACCTTATAAAAATTTCGTCCTCGAAATTAAGATGATCGCACCCTTCCTAGGTCAAACCCCCAATCAATCAAGGTCGAAGCAATACAATCCTACTGGTCATGATTCCACAGTCTCGAGCAGGGTAGCTACACTATCTAGCAATCACAAGCAATATCCTGGTAGGTACTAAGGGAAATCACACATGGAAGTGGGGAGGAAGAACAAGAAGGTCAAACCTGCTAATCCATCACCTGCGATGTCAGTCTCCTCGGCTGCCATCACAAAAGCTCCACCCCTCTGGTGCTGAGCTACAGGTGGCCTAGCCCCCTCAAAAGGAGGTGCAATGGGACAATCTATCTTCTGGTGGGCAGCTGACCCACAGAAATAGCAAACCTTCAACCTCTTCCTGTACTGCTCCCAAATGTGTCCCGACTTCTTGCAGTAGGAACAACTGATCGCCTTCGGGTCCTGACCCCGATACTGATGCTGCACCTACTGAACTCCCACTGGTGCCTGTGTCTGATGAGACTGCACGTGAGGCCTCTTGGCCTGGCCTCCGCTGCTGCTGGTACCGTGAGCGTCCCGTCCCCTCTTGAGCCTCAGCTCAAGATCATCCTCAGCCAGTAAAGCTCCCGTCAAAATCTTCTCGAACGTGGCATCCCTGTTGCCCTTGGTCAAGGACTTGACTTCCTTGACCAGACCCTTCCGGAACCTCTGGGCCTTCGCCGTTTCGCTCAAGCCCTCTACGAATCTGCTGAGGCGGCCAAACTCCCCGGCGTACTCCTCCACTGACAGGCTCCCCTGTACTAGGCTCTCAAACTGCGACTCCAAGGCTCTGAGCGCTGAATCTGGAAAGAACTTATTCTTGAAGAAGCCCCTGAACTCCTCCCACGTCTGTCCAGCTACCCCCACCCTGGGGTCTGACTGATACCAGGTGCGAGCAAGATCTCGCATCCGGCTAGCTGCTGCCTCTATCTGAAGATCTGCTGGTATCCTGGCCAGGCGGAAGATCTCCTCTATATGCTCGATCCACTCATCGGCATATAGGATCCCCTCTATCCCCAGAAAGTCTCTGGGGCTCATCTTCTGGAACTGTTCTATCCCCGGTGTCCTCGACTGCTGGATCACTGGTCGAGCAGCGACCGTCGTAAGGGCCAACTCTATGCTCCTGTCCTGTCGGGCCTGCTGCCGGTCCATAAACTGCTGGAAGTAAGCGAACATCTGTGCCGCATCCACGTGTCCTGTAGGCGGCGGCTGCTGGAACTCCATCTCTGGGATGACTGGGTCCTGCCCCAGAGCTGGTGGAGGCACACCCCTTGCTGCTGCTGCTGAAGTCCCAATATGAATAGAGGTGGCAGAAGCTGCAGCCTCCTGACCCTGCTGATCTGGCTGAGAGGTGGCAGTCCCCTCTACAACAACTGCTGCACCAGAGCGATGTGATCGTGTCTCCACCATCCTGAAGACAGATCGTACAAGGAAGTCAATACTGAGCAGGAATCGATATATCAAAGGAGGACAGTTTATTTCAAAGAAGGCAAATCAGTACGATATGTAGATGGCATGATTTAAAGCAAAATTTTTCCTAACTGTGATTGAGTGCCTCTCCGGTAAAGCCTATCTCTCAGTCCTGTCGCAGGCTCGCAGCAGTACAACTAAGTTGCCGTACTACCACGATATCGTACTAATACGATTCTCGACCTGCATGGGCCACCACTAAAAACGTGTCACGACCAGCACCCACTATGAGGGTACGAGTACGTAACAGCGCCCAGCCTACGCCGCAGTGTCGGCGGTAGAACGCTGTTCTAAGTCTCTAACTAACCATTAACTCATGCAGTATATAATGTACTCATCATGATCAACTCCGAACAGAGGACAAGTATAAGATATGGTGTAACTCAATCACAGTCTAAGCACGAAAAGATAACACAGAATTGTAACTAAGAATCACATACAGCTAACTAGAACTGAAATACAGTAATTGACAAATAAATGAGAGAACTATCAGAGAATGTACTCGCCTGATACTCTTAAAAGAGTAGTGTAATATCAGATGTCTGCACCAGAGTCACAATGTCCTAAATAGAGCAGTACAGGTTATAATGTGTTTAAAATAAGATAAATGGACTTTATGATGCAATCTACATGATTCTAAGTCCATCTAGGTCCAAGTCAACTCTAAGTCAAACTTGGTCAACTCTGGATCAACCATGGTCAACACTCTAGTCAACTAGGTCCATCCTAGTCCAGTCAAGTCTCACTAGGCCTAACCAAGCCTAGCCTAGTATCCAAGCACAAACACAAGGTCACTAGCAACTCATTTTGCATATACCAAATATATATACATACACTACATATATACACTAGAACTTACATCCCATCTAACCTCAGCCCATATCACAAATAAATCCTCCTACCAGTTGGAGTAGTACTAATCATACAATATCCTATGTCAATATATAACTACCCTTGACACTTGGTATTCTATACTCTAACCCATTCATTAACCCCACATGTCCTACATCATTGCCTATATATGCAATCCCACTATGGTGTCTTAGGTAACTAATATTGGTGCATATGAGGTACTAACCTACTCCCAACTGAACTGAAATGACCAACTGGTCTATCCACACTCACATTCTAGGATACCCACAAGGTATGTGTACATAGAGTTGCCATAACACTAATGGGGCTGAACTCTGAAACTGGACTAACCCCTAGGCTATGGTTCATCCTAATTCTCATCTGACTCATACATATCACTCATGCCTAATACTTAAATACACACATACATGTATCCATATTTTTTCCACATCCCTCCTTCATTCCTGATACAACCTCATAACCCAAAATCCTAACTCTAACCAAACCAAAACAGTGAACTAACATATGAATATGAATTAAAACCAATTTCAGATTTCAGGAACAAAACAAAGTGTAATTGTGTAAAATGAACTCATGTATCAGGAATTAAAATGTGTGGGTGAACAATGATATATGTGTCAAATTGGAACTCAGGAACTAGGAGTTGGAATAGTGTAGATACCACTAGAGTATGTAGGGACATGTGTCTATGTGTGGGCAGGACAGATCCTGCTACAGCTATACAATACAAATCAAGGCAGGGCAAGCTAAGGCTAGGCATTGCCTACTGCCCTCCAACTCAGTTCAGTTTTCTGGAATGAATGAGTGTAGGAAATAGCATATCAGATTTAAACAGTGCAATGGGGATATGGACTCGGTCATGAAGGCAATGAATATCTGGAAATGTAGTTGTGTCTAACAGGAGATTTTTAGTGTGGTTGTGTGCATGTGATAAACTGTGTATACATCCAAACATTATGAAAACTCAATTACAAAACCCAACCACAATTTAAACCCAAGGCAACTTCACATCAATTTCCAGTTTTCTAGTTCAGGTTAGGCAATCACAGGTTTTCCTACATTCAACTCAATTCTCAGATTTCAGTGAATCAGTTGAGAAATATCCAACAATGCATCACTCTTATCATTCCAATTCCTGTCATTTACATTTCCAAAACTAAATCATTTGAAATACCTGACATTAATCACAGGCACCTAATCATTTCAGTTTAAAAAAATAATAACATTACAACATATTTAACATTAAACCCCAGTCAACTTCCTACTAAAACCCAGATTAAACAACACTTCAGTTGACAACCTAAACTAGCATGGACATTAACACTTCATATTTCAAAAAATCTCAGGAAAACCACACTACTATCAGTTCATAAAACCAAAAACCCAACTCAGTCCTCTTAACAAAAAAAACTGAGAGTAAGTCTCAGACTTACAGTCTCCTGCATTAAAATGAACCCAATTCGAATTGAAAGGAACCAAAACAAACATGAAACCAAATCTTAGAAACAACTGGCCTAGACAATATAATCTGAAAACTCATTGAAACCCCAAGTTATACCAGGTATCAGCTTTTAAGAACAATCCCTTCAGTGTGTTTAACAGTTCAAAAACAGAAACCCATTTCGAATATCCAATTTCAATATCAAACTTTAAATTAAAATGGGAAAAAATTGTGTTCAGTCAAGACACATATCTCACGTGTCCAGTGGTGTCTAAATGTGTCCAGAAATTAGGACACGAAGTGTCCAATTTCGAAGTGGGACAAAATCAGTAAATGGCAGTGAAGACTGCCTCGTGCTTGCGTGTCGAGTTATTGTGGACTCGACACAGAGCTCGATGTGACCCGTGCTCGTGCACAGTCCTAGAGGGTACATAGGGGTACGTGTGTGTCACCCTAAAATAGGCCAACGTGTCGCCGTGTCCCTGATACGAACACGTATCAGGACGTGCCTGTGCGCGTGTGTACATGTTGGTCGAGACGGTGCGGTCGGGATTTCTCCCAAACCGCTCAACCATATTGCCTGAAATTTTGCCTGTGTCGTGTTAGTCATGTGTCCTAGGTGTACCCAAAAATTCGTGTCAAGACGTGTAGTGTCGTGTCCGCTACAGTGCCCGAGCAGCAGGGCACTGTGTACGGTTCAGTCCCCGCGTGTCCAACACGAAAATCCGACACAATAATACACCAAAACACAAAACACTCTTCATAAAAATTGATGTACATATTTAGATCTACAGATTCATTTAATTAGATTTGGAAAAATAGAAAGAAAATACCTCTTAGGCATTTCATCAAACACCTAGGTATACACTATGACACGTGTCCGATACGGACACCAAACGGACACGAATTCCACCCAAATTTTGGGGACACCTAGGGGGCTCCTAGATCTAGCCCTACATGCAAAGAAAACTGAAATTTAAAACAATTTAGAGGGTTTTACCTATGTGTGCAAAAAGCTTGGAAAAGCTTCAAATGGGAGATTCTTCCTCTTAGTGCCACAAGCTCCAAATTGTCCCAAAGCTGGGATTAAACCCCAAAATCAGAAAGTAGGAGAGTATTAGGTTCTAATGCAAGAAACTAGGATTAAAAAGGAATTAAAATAAATTTATGGGAATTTTTGGAAGGGGGACAATACCTTTTCTTTTCTCCAAGTGTTGGAATGATAAAAAGGAGGCAACCCTAATGAATAAGTATTTAAATAGGGTGGGGATCCCTATGTGGCTGGTTACTTAGGGTTTGGTTAGGGTTAGGGCTTCTAGTTATGGGCCATGGGCCAAGTCTTGATCAAATAAAACATTAAGGCATAAGCCATTTCATGAAATCATAAACCATGACTTAAATGCACTAAACCAAATCCCCTCATTCTAAAATTAGTTTCTAATGACTAAATGAGGTTAACCTAAGTTAGACTAGGGTTACCATAGCTAGGGTTAGCATCTAGGCTAGCTCACTAGGTCTCAACAAGTCAAGTCAACCAGAAATTTACCAATTCAACAAATGACCATATAAATCAAATAAGTCAAAATGACCAAAATACCCCTAGACTAAAAATAACAATTAAATTATCCTAATGACGTAGTTAGGCTCTAGGTCATACAGTCTCTCAGGTTTCACTAGCAGCACATCAAAATCACAAGTCATGACTTAAAACAGTTTTAAATAGTTTAAAATTATTAAAAATTACCAAAAATCATAATGTGAAATAAATATCAATAAATAATAATTATAATTACAAAATTTCAAAAATACCCTCATCTGGAAAACTGGGTGTTACAAAAACAATGGGCAAATAGTGGGATATATAGTGGTATATATGGGGGATAGATAGTGGGTTATATGGGGGCTAAATGGTATGTGAAATGGGGGGTTTTTGGAGGCCAAACTGCTGCTATGCAGCAGTGCCAACTGTGGCTGCTGCTGCTGTCCTAAAATGGCAGCAACACTGCTGTCCTAACACCCCACCACAGCCACCATACACCCCTACAACCACCACTTAACACACCACCACAACCACCACTTAATACACCACTAATTCCACTCAAAACAACACTCTAAAACACAAATAACCACACAAACTCACCCACAAACACAACACCAACACCAACACCAACCCTCTCACACTCCCCCATGGCCGACCATGGCTGCCCCTATTCCACACAAAACCACACCACAATAAAACACAAATATATATATATAAGCCATATATATATATACATATATATATAGAAATATATATATAACCACATAAATATAATCAAATGAAAGAATGAATATGATACATTTAGATACTTGAATAAACTCATTCTAAAATATGTCAAAATCTGGAATATATGGAAGAACAACACAAAAACCAATATATAACATTATCCATGTGTCCAAAAGAGGATTTTTCCTATTGGGGTACAAACCTACATGTGGACACCCCTAGAAATATCCAAAGGACACAAAAATAGTCTCTAATGGGGACTCCACCATGGAAATCATTCCTAATGGGTTCCTAACCAATCTACATAAGAAGAGGAACAAGTTTAGAGAAGGGATTACCTTGATTTGGAGAAGGAATCAATGGGAAGCTTCAAAAGTGGAAGGAGCCTTTGGAGAAGAAGAAGAAAAAGTGGATGAGAATGAATAGGAAAGTGGTTTTCTCTCTCCTCCCCATCCCTACTCTATGGCCGGCCACAACATGTCATTTCCCCCTTTTTGGTAATTACAAGTTTGCCCTCCAATGGTTTAATTAGCTAAAAAATAGGAAAGGGTTAAGTCGGGGGTAGTTTAGTCAAATCGAAACCACTAATCTCTAACTAATATTAAATAAAAATAATTAGTCTAGTCTCTAACCAAAATATCTAACATGTGGGCCATGACTAACTAGTGTGTGGGCCCGCTAAGGTCAAAACTACCCCGGGTTCCCGAAACAAGTCAAAACAAGTCGGAATGAGTTGAAATTCGAACCCGATTCAAATGACCCCAAAATAATTCAAATAATAATTAAATAATTCCAAAATAATTTTTAAAGTGGAAAATTACCAAAATACCCCTGTTTGTGAAAACTGGGGGTGACAACTAGATACATGTCCAGTTACAAAATACGTAGTCTAAATACATGACTACACTAAGTATCCCAAGTGACTACGCAAACTAGGCGAGTTTCTCCGCAGGTACATCCTCGTAAAGCAAAGTTGGGTCCTCGGTAGTATCTCCATAATATGAGTCGCAGAGTAACTCTTCCTCAGTAAGGACACCTACAACGTTATCCTGTCAAGACGGGAGCAAGTACTGATTCTAGCAAACTAAATATACTAAGCATGAACAAGAATGTAGTAAACTGGAATCATGGCATATCATGGTTTAATTGGTTCTTTTAGAAATGATAACATATAGTTTAAAAGTTTAAAGTCGTAGCATGTACGTGAATCGGTCAATAGGTAAATAGGATGTACAGCGGCACATATCAAGTTTTCTGGTATGTACATACGTGCACGAACGGCATCGGTGTATATCCATACACAAATACGAGATCATAACATACGGCAAGGTCACATACAGAATGTCACCGAGCGCGGTAAATACATACGGAGAAGGGGGTCATGTTCACGTACAATACTAGCAGTTTCCCCTTAACCCGTTATTTAAACATGTGAGAGATATGAGATACTGTCTAAATATGACAGTGACTAAAAGTAATACAATATGTAAAGTTCTAACTTGCTACCCCAAGAATCAGCATTTAACATGGTTGGTAAATCACAGTTTATTGTTATAGCAGTATGTAAAGTCTGTAGAAAGTACTTGCCTCTAGCAAAGCAAAGTAAAACAAGCTGCGATAAAAATGCTATAGATGTCTGGTAACTCGTCACTGTAGAAATAAATACATAAACTTAGTTTTTACACTAAGCTAAAACACTAAAACACTAATTGGTGTAACACGACTTGTGACTGGGCACCTAGCCAAAATGATGACTTTAGCATAGGAGACCAATGTGGGGTGACACACTACTTTAACTAACTTTCTAGGGTCTTTACACTAGTGAGGGGTGAGGTTCAATACGACTAAAACTCAAAATAACACAAAACATTACAAGTCGTAATTATTCAATAAATAAATCAAATGAACATTTGTGTTCCAACAATTTTTGAGATAGACAAAAAGCTTAATTTTACATAAAATAAAGTACCAAAATGATCCCTGTTAATTATAGAAATTTATTATAATTTTTTTGGAATTTATTAACCAGTACAAGTATTTTATAAAAATCAGTTTTTCTAAGTACACAGAAATTGAGTTCTGGTTTCATTTGCCAAGATAGTGGTAAACTGTAAATTAAATACTATAAAAATTATACTAAATTAGCTAAATTAACATAGTATCTAAATACTATTTTTTTCTAGATTTTTAACAGCAATTTAAGTATTTTTAGAAATTCAAAAACAACATTGCACACAATCTGAAATTAAATAATTAATTATCTGCGTATTTTGTCCATGTACATAGTTTGAACCAAAGTTTAAATACAGGACCCAAGGCCATAAATCAAGTCCAATATGACTTGTACAGGTCTTGAATGTGTGAAAACACATTTGGGCCCAAAAATCTATGCTAGGCTTGGACACCAAATGGTTACAGTAATTTAAATACACAAAAATATAAAGACGTAAAAATATATAATAAATACTAATATTTTAATAAGGTAAAATTATACATAGTAGTTATAAAAATATGACAAGTAATATTTACATAATAATAATTTACACTAGGTATAGTTAAATACATATATAAAATACATATCTACAATATATATATATATATATATATATATATATATATATATATATATATATATATATATATATATATATATATATATATATAGAAATTTACATAATGGATATATACATACATATGTTAAAAATACATATATATATATATAAGAAAATACTTAACTATAAAGTATATATATATATATATATATATATATATATATATATATATATATATATATATATATATATATATATATATATATATATATATATATATATATATACAAATATTGTATACACATATATATAATAGTATATATAATAATATATATACACATGAACATATATACATATATACATATATGTACATAAATACATATATACATATATATACATACATATTATAATAAAGTACTAAATATAATATATTTATATATATATAAAAATACAGCATATATATATATTTATAATACAGTATATATAATAATACATATATATAAATACATGTATATACATATATATATATAAATATATATATAAATAACAAAAAGAAAAAGAAAAAGGAAAAGAAAAAGAAATAGAAACAACAGCGCAAAGGGGGCTCGAACTCGGCCCTATGGGTCGGGTTTCTGAGTCGGGTCGGGCTGGTCAGGGGGTCAACCCGCAGCTTCTGTTAGGGGGAGGGTTTTAGTTTAATTTATTATAGATTTTAAGTTATATATTAAAATCCGATAAATTGATCTTGTGTCCTGACAGTTAAGGACACAAGAGTCTACGTGTCTGTGCTAAGCACGACACGTACGGGCCTAGTCTTGCGTGTCCAGCCTTACTCTCGTGTTCGTCAGGACACGACGAACCCCAAACGTGCACACGAGACACGCACGACACGTTTCGACACTTGCCACTTATGTGTCCGACGAGTCGGGGGAGTTTCGAACGCGCTGGACGATGGAGGAAGCGTCGGCGAGGCGGCGCTTGGGTGGCGCTGGGCGTAGCTCGTCGGGGCGAACACGTCGGTGGTGGTTGGGGGCGGTGACGTTCGTCGGTGAGGCTGGACGAAGGCTCGCCGGAGTTAGGGTTTTGGGCTTAGGGTTTTGGTCGGAGAATTAGGGTTGCGGTGGCTGTGGTTGGGTCGTAGTGGTGGTGGTCGGTCGCGGGGAGTGTGGGGGTTATTTATAGGGGGCGTAGTCGGTCGGGGGGCGTCGCGCTGGCCGAAAATGGCGGAGAAAAGTGAGTCGGCGGTCGTCGTCGGCGTGGCAGTCGTCGGGGGTGGGTAGGGTTAGAAATTATATTAGGGACCCTAGACTTTAGGTAATTACAAACTGGTCCCTAAAGTCATAAATGCAAATCTAAATTTGCATTCCACATTTAAAAATAATTTGTTATTTATAATCTGACACCGTAACAATTTAATAAATTGCATAACTATATTAAAACAATTCTAAAAATTACAGAATGATATTAAAACATTTAAATTAATTGCAAAATAATAGTTTTATATTTAAAATTCTTTTAAAAATTATTTAAAAATTCTAAAAAATTCCTAAAAATCCTAATAAATATTTTAAGGCAAAATATGACATTTAAAAATTAATTAACACTAATTAAATAAATTTTAAAAAAAAGGGGCTTACAAGTCTTCCCTCCTTGAAAATTTTTGTCCTCGAAATTCACAAGGATTGAAGACCGTACAATTCTAACATAGCAAGCAATGCAATCAAATGACTAAGGCTATGATCGAAACTAACCTCTAAGGTATCAAGCGGGAACGGGTGGTTCCCTCGCAGCGGTTGGATCAAACAAGTAAGGGTATCTCTCCCTCATGTCCGACTCCCTCTCCCAAGTAGATTCACCCGGAGAGTGACGGCTCCAAGCTACTCGTACTAAGGGTATAACCTTGTTCCTCAGCCTCTTCTCTCTCCTGTCTAATATCTCCACTGGTTGCTCAGAAACTGTAAGGCTCGGTCCGACCTCCAACTCTGAATGATCTAGCACATGGCTTGGGTCTGGAACATACCTCCTCAGCTGAGATACGTGAAAGACATCGTGAACTCCTGCTAGGTTGGATGGAAGTGCAACCCTGTAAGCTACCTCTCCGATCCTGCCAAGTATCTCGAACGGCCCGATGTATCTGGGGCTCAGCTTCCCTTCTCGTCCGAACCGGATCGTCCCTCTAGTAGGTGATATCTTCACTAGCACCATATCACCGTCTGCGAACTCCATCGGTCTGCGACTAGCATCAGCCCAGTATTTCTGCCTGTCCTGAGCTACTCTGAGCCTGTCTCTGATCATCCCGACTTTCTCTGCTGCATCCGTGATCATCTCTGGCCCAAGCATAACTTTGTCTCCAACAACATCCCAAAAGAGCGGTATGCGGTATCGTCGTCCATATAGCACCTCGAAAGAAGACATACCGATACTGGCTTGGTAGCTGTTGTTGTATGAAAACTCTACCAAGTGTAAATAGCTCTACCATGATCCTCCGAAGTCCAGTACATAGGTCCTCAGCATATCCTCCAGTGTCTGTATCGTCCTCTCGGACTGCCCATCTGTCTGCGGGTGATACGCCATACTGAACTTGAGCCTACTGCCTAACTCTTCCTGCAAGCTCCTCTAGTAGTGGGACGTGAATCTGCTGTCTCTGTCCGACACGATGCTTACTGGCACTCCGTGTAGGCGAACTATCTGCTGCATGTATAGCTCCGCCAACTTCTCGGTGGAAAGCCCCACCTTGAAGGGTATGAAGTGCGCACACTTCGTCAGCCTGTCCACGATGCCCCAAATGGCATCCTTTCCTCCTTGGGAACGAGGAAGCCCTGAGACGAAGTCCATCGTAATATGTTCTCACTTCCACTCGGGAATGGGTAACGGCTGCAACAAACCAGCTGGCCTCTGGCGCTCCGTCTTGACCTGCTGGCAAACTAGGCATCTTGAAATGAAACATGATACATCCCTCTTCATCCCGTGCCACCAAAGATGTTCCCGCAAGTCACGGTACATCTTGTTAGCACCAGGGTGAATAGAATATCTCGATCGGTGCGTCTCCTTCAAGACTGTCTCTACCAGCTCTCCCTTCGGCACGCACAATCGGCTGCAATACCTCAAGGATCCATCCTCTGCTATAGTGAAGTCATCCAGCAATCTAGCTAAAGCCTGGGCTTGAAGTCTGCGAAGGCTCTCATCTGTAGACTGTGCCTCCCGGATCTGCTCCATCAAACCTGACTGAATGTCAAGCGCCATCATCTGTATCACTGATCCTGGCCGAACTAGCTCGATACCGAGCTTCTCCAGATCCTCTCGCAAATGCCGATCTATCATCAGATACCATGCCATCGGATGCCTGCTCAGCGCATCTGCCACCACATTTGCCTTCCCGGGATGATACTGTAAATCGATGTCGAAGTCATTCATCAACTTCAACCATCGTCTTTGCCTCATGTTCAGCTCTTTCTGCGTGAACACATACTTCAAGCTTTTGTGGTCAGTAAAGATTTCCACACGCTCTCCGTATAAGTAATGTTTTCATAACTTGAGTGCAAAGAACACCGCAGCTAACTCTAGGTGTCATGGGTAGGATAATTCTGCTCATGAGTCCGCAATTGCCTGGATGCATAAGCAATCACTTTTCCATGCTATTGTAGGACACATCCTAGCCCCTTCCCAGAAGCATCGCTGTATATGGTGAAACCTCCAAAACCTGAAGGTAATGTCAGAACTGGAGCGGTCATCAGCCTCCTCTTCAGCTTCTCAAACGCTGTCTGGCAGTCCTCTGACCAAATGTACTCTGCGTCCTTTCGCGTCAGCTTTGTCATGGGTTCAGCTATCCTAGTAAAGTCCTGGACGAACGAGACTCTGCCCAGGATGTACTCTCGTAATCAAGACATATGATGAATATCATGTATCACATGATACGAGAGCAGTGAGTGAGACGAGAAAGTTGCCTTCACTCGTCGAATATAGAACCCAAGGAATTATAATGAATAATACTAAAAAATTACCCACAATCTGATCACCTTCGGCCAACCTCTGCTCTAATACTCCAAATTTTATTTGCCTCTGCCCCCGCTGGACTCTCTGCTGCTGCCTTCTCTGGCCCTGCTGCTGCAGCCTCTGCGGCCCTGCCTAATATGGTCCTATCTGATATTGTGCTTGTCGGTACATCTGAGCTTGCGTCAGTAATGGGCGCTGGGCTAGTGGCCTCACTGCTAGTGCTGGCCCTTGGTACGATGCTACCTCTGGAGCTGGAAGCACCGAAAACTGTTGAGCTGGCCCTCCTGGCCTCTGTATCTGTGGGCACGTAGCTATACGATGGTCTGAACCTCCACACCTCAAGTACTGCCTATTCGCTAACCGACACACTTTCCAAGTGTGTCCTCCCTTACCATAATAACTGCAACCCACTGGTGCCTCCTGACGTTGCTTGTGTATCGGTTGCTGCTGCCGAACTGATGTCGTCACAACTGTTGTGACCAGAGCTGCATCACGAATACAGATGTCAGGTACAGGTGCTGGTGCTGACATCCGAGGTACTGCTCCTCTTCCTCCTGCACTCTGCATATGAGACCTCTTCTGGCCTCCAGTCCTTGCTGATAACCTTTGAATAGTAAGCTCGTGCCTCCGAGCCGCCATCAATACTGTATCGAATGTCTGGTAGTCGTGCCCCATGACCAGCTGCATAATCTCTAAGTGAAGTCCCTGCTGGAACCTCATTGCTCTCTGGCTCTGTCGCCACTATCGTCAGAGCAGACCTACTCAATCTGTAGAACTTCGCTGCATAACCATCCACCGTCATACCAACCTGCTTGAGGCTGATAAATCTCTGCTGAAGCTCATACCGAGCTACCACGCCAAAGTACTTGACCTTGAATTGGTACTGAAGCTATTCCAAGTAACAGGACGCCACATTCCAACCTCTTCTGATGCCCACCAGTCGCGGGCGAGATCCTGAAGTAACAATCTGACCTGGTCAACATTCTCTTCTGCTGGAACCTTTGTTACGGCCAATATGGCCTCAATATCCTGAAGCCAAGCATCCGCTGTGATGGCATCCTCCGTGCCGTCAAAGTACCTCAGATTAAGTCAGCAAAACCTTTCCGACGCTCCTGAATCATTTCTGACACTCCTCTCAAGAGCTAACTGTAACCCCCGATTCAGTAGCACATTCTGTTCTTGCTGCTGGGTCGATTTTTGCTGTTGGACTGTCGTCTGGTGTTGCTGGGTCTCCGATAACCCTCTGATAATCTGTAACAGTGCCGGTACGTCTATTGCTACTGGTACTACAGGCACCATTGGAGGTACGGGAACCTCTGGCCTCTACGGCTCAACTAGCTCATGCTCGATAACGTTCTCGATATAAATCTGTCCAGGTAGAGGGGCTACCCCTTGCTAATCTCCAACTGGTCCCTGCTCTACTGGATTCTCTCCTATGCTGGCTCCTCCAATAGCCGAGAATGATATGCCCCTAAAGGAAAGGATACAAGGTATCAAGAGACAGGACGGAAAGGAATCGATGATGATAATCAAGTTAGCAATCAAGGTGGAAGAAAGATAAGATGAATCAGGAGATCAAGGGGAACATATTTTGATTGAGACTCCTATAATCGCAACATCCCATAAGTCTGAAAAATAGACCTGCATGGGTCACCAATAAAACCTTGTCATGCCCCAATACCGGAATACTGAGACGGACTAGGCCAGCTACTCCATATGAGGTATATAAATGTCATACGACGATTGTGGCTGTCAAGAGACAAGAGGGTGCATGCTACAATCAAGTCTCCTATGGTCTCACAGAGCATCTATGTCTCAATCAATCAAAACAAGAAGCAGTAAATAATGATCATATAAGACAAAGCAGTAAGGCGGTCCCGACGCTTCATCAAAACGATTCATGAGCCTAGCTATACAAAATAATAAGCTAGTACCGAGAGTCAATAGTACATAACTATAGTCAGCTGCAGTCTGATTTAATTATAATTATGTAAGGAACTGAATGTCCAGAACTGCCGGCTAAACAGATGCCGGTGGCTAAACACCAAGTATAAAATAGAAGATATCAGAGCAGTGAAGAAGAAACCCACTCATAGTCCCTGGCGCCCATACTCCTGGTGTGCACCATTATTCGGGTAGAAGGCTGGATCCTCTGGCGCTGCTACGAGATCTGGCCAAACAAAACCAGCGGGATCAGGCCCCAAATAGCAAGTACCACAAGGGAGCACAAAAGAGTGAGATAAAATCCAATGAGTAAAATAAGACCTGATTCCTGAGTTATAGGCTTATACCATATCATCGAGACAATACGACACCCTTATAACCAAATAAGGACAAACGGTGCCAATATCGTGCCGAGATAAGATATATCCTATAACCATGGGCAGGTGAAGGGCTTCTGATCGCGACTTTGGTCTATAGCCTATGGCAGCACAATAGCCTAATCCAACAACCAAACAAGGACAAGGGGTGGCATACTATTCTGCGACGAGATACTATTCCATGCCATGGCCAGGTGCAAATACAGGATACATTCAAACTAGATATAGGTGCCAGAAACCATATACAGGAAAAATCAAAAATTTACGTATTCCGGGAACGGGGATTGACAGTACTCTGCCTCTGTCGTCGACAAGGCAACACATTTCTACAACCGCGACTGCCACGATACCGCTCCTCCAACAAACATCATAACATAGCCCGAAGTCGATCGCCTCGTGTCTACATCTCCAGCCATATCAGCATCGGTATACCCAACCAGCTTCGGCTCCTCACTACCAAAAGAATGTCTCCAATCAGCAGTGCCCTGAAGGTATCATAGAATCCATTTGACCGCACTCCAATGTACCCTTCTAGGATTTGAAAGGTACCTGCTAACTGTGCCAACTGCGTGAGCGATGTCTGGCCTCGTACACACCATAGCATACATAAGGCTTCCCACAGCTAAGGCATATGGAACCCGCTCCATATCTTTTTTTCGTCCTCGGTAGATGGACACTGCTCCTCAGTGAACTTAAAGTGAGCCGCAAGGGGAGAAATCACTTTCTTCGACCCATCCATCCCAAAACGTTGAAGTACCCGGTAAATGTACTTCTTTTGGGACAAGTGTAGCAGCTTGGACTCTCTCTCGGCTGATCTCCATCCCAAGAATAGTCTTTACTGTACCCAAATTCTTCATAGAGAAGGCTGCGCCCAGTTGGCGCTTCAACTCCGCTATCCTAGTGGCATTCCGACCCACTAATAGCATGTCATCAACATAGAGCAATAAGATAATGAAATCATCCTCGACAAAGTACCTTACAAATACGCAATGGTCCGACGTCGTCCGTGCATAACCATACTCTTCCATAAACGACTCGAACTTTCGGTACCACTGCTTCGGAGCCTGCTTCAGACCATACAAGCTCTTCCTCAACCGGCATACCAAATGTGACTTGCCCTTCTCACAGAATTCCTCTGGCAGCTCTATGTATAACTCCTCCTCAAGATCACCGTGGAGGAATGCCACTACTAAAATAAGGCAAATTAGCGACGTCAGGATACGTTGCTAATTAAGAAAAATACGTCGCTAATCGTAATTAGCGATAACTTTAGCGACGAAACATGAAGGTCGCAAAAAAGCTAGTCACAGATGACAAATTTGTCGTCCTCCGTCGCTATTTGCGACGTGACCACAATGTCGCTGGGTTGTCGCAAAATTAGCGACGGAGGACGACAAAATTGTACGTCGCCAAATTAGCGACGTAATGCGACTACTTAGCGACGTTATTTCTTTTTATGTGATGACATGGCATGCCTGCCACGTCAGCAGCGTAGCGACGTACATCGACCAAATTAGCAACGTCAGGATTCAACTATGTCAGTTTCTGAGCGACGGATTGTGACGGATAGCGACGTAACGGTGCTAATTAGCGACGTTAGGATACGTCGCTATACGTCACAGATCGTCGCTATACGTCGCAGATATTATAAAAAAATTTAAAAATATAATGTGTATTTTTGTTATGTTGTGTGTCTGTGTTTACAGTGTGTGTGAAGTACAGTGTTCGAACCATCGACAGTTTCGCTTACTGTTCTATGTTTTCTCTTGGATAGAAAGAGCAACAGTTCAGGGTGCACTTCTCAGAGCTTCCTCTTTACGCCCTTCACCTTCTCGGGAACCTTTATGACGTCCCGAGAAAGTGAATGATGTAAAAATGAAGCTCTCAGAAGTACACCCTGAATTGTTGCTCTTTCTGTCTAAGATAAAATATACAACAGTAATCAAAACTATCGATGGTTTCGAACACTATATTTTACATACACTGTAAACACAGACACACATCATCACAAAAATATACATTATATTTTTTAAAAATTTGGGCAGCTCCTCCTTTGTATATCAGATCATCGCTTATAACCCAGCGTAGGTAAATTTGTCATTCCCATCGCAGATAACATCATAATTAACAGTCTTTCATCATAACAGTCTACAACTAATAGATGAATAACAGTCTCCCATCATAACAGTCTCCTATCATAACAGTATACAACTAAATATCATATATGTACTCAATGAAAATACCAACAAAGTAAATATCACAAATATACATGTCCAACGAACATACATGTCCAACAGAGTCAAATAAGAATGAAAATCAGTGTACCAATGATCAATGGGCCCATAGGGCCAATACATACAAAGATGATAAAAAAATCTACTGGATCACTAAGGACCCCTGCTGCGCATCTGAGATAGCATGTACTCATATTACTCCTGTGTGAGCTGCACCATAGGGGCAGTAGGAGGCAGTGCAACGTCTGGAGTCGGTGCCGTCGATGGACCGGAAGGACGTATCTGCTCCAGCTCTCACAGTCGCACAGCATGCGCAGCAAGGGTACTCACCATCCTCTGAGAACTCTCCTCAATCGAAGTATATATCTGAGTGAGTGAGGCAGACATGGTCCTCTGCGATCCCTCCAGCTCGACCTATCTATGCTCTGTGTGCTCCGTAGACTCGGTGAGCGTGTGCAAGCTGGCAGCTGTAGCCTGCTGCAGACTCATCAACTCCTGTATACTGCGCTCGACCGCATCAAATCGTCCGGTGATCATCGGATCGTCGAATCGTAGCTCTGCGGTATGGTGATCAGAAATCTGCTGCTGTAACTCGCGACGCAGCTCGTCGATCTGACGACCAATATCCTGAGCTTGTGATGACGCCTGCGAAGCTGGAGACTGCACACTGACAGAGGGGGCCCGAGATGACTCTGAAGACAAATAGGCGTCGTAGGATCCCGTATCGTAGTACGTACCATTCTGAAGACCACCAACGACGGTCATCCAGAGGTCGTTCGACGATAGAGCTGTAGGCGACTGGGAGAAAGTACCAGCCCCTCCCTCTGCTGGCGCACTAGCAGCAGCAGCCGCCTCCTCTTGTAACCGAAGAAACTCGGCCTATAACAATGTTTGCTAACGTCTAAGTGTTTGCTAAAGTCTATATTGATATATATTTTCCTGTTTTCTAAATTATAGTAAATTAATATAAAGAATAGAACGTATATATGCCTGCGTCGCTCTCTCGTCAATGAACTCTCCAGCCCTCCGATGGGTGACCAGAAAGACGGTCACCATGTTGGGGTCATCACCCTTTTTTACCTGTTAAAATATATTATCTATTATTAGTATTAAACATTCTATCCAACTATATATAAAATAATGTCCGTCATAGGAAACGTACCAGACGACGAAAATACACCGTCATAGGAATGGAGCCACCACACCACTTACTGGCGCTCGATCGTGCCACCTTGGCCTTGTCAGACCGCTCCTGGTACCTGGCCTCGTCGAATCTAGCCTTCATCGCAGTCCACTGCTCTGGCGTGATCCAACCATGGATCGGCTTTTCGGAGCGATCACGAGACTTCTGGTCGTGGATCGCATCACGGATGAGCTTGCCTGCGACGGCAGAAAATTGGGCCTCGATCTTCGCCGTCCGATGTGGTGGATAGAAATAGGTCCTCTACAAGAAGTAAAATAGAAAGAGTTGTATAGTATACACAAATGATTATTAAAATTTAAAAATAAGCAAATTTTTTACCTTGAAGTGGGCCAACCAAAAGGCCTTTCTATCTGCGGGAGCATCTGAGTAGTTAATCCAAGGCCTACCATAGTTCTGCCTCAGAAATAACCCCAGTTGTCTCTGTACTGCAGGAGACCGATATCTATACAATAATAAATTTCATGAATATATATGTACATATAATCATTTGAAAAATATATATTAACTAATTAACTTAATTCATAGGCCCGTCCGTCCAAATCTCCATACGCATCTCATCCGGGAGAGCGCATGGAGGGTCGCTCTCACCTCCTGCCTGACCAGGACCAGTCTGATCGCCGTCCTCCATATGCTCGATATCGGCTCTCCTCTGGAGCTGCATGAGGAATGCTGGACATGTGAGGAATGCTGGACGCAGGAGGAATGCTGGACACGGGAGGAATACTGGACGACGAGGAAGGAGTCGCCAACCTGCTGGAACTGCCCTGTCCCGGTAATGGATCGGGAACAGAATGTTATACTGGCGTACTCGGAGATGAGGATGAGGGTACGGAATCCACATCCCCAGTCTTACGCATACGGGACAGCCTAACATAATATCCTCCGTGTCGTCCGGGTCTAGTCATACCTGATAATAACATATGACAATAAAACAAATATACATATTTATATGATAGACATCACAGATTTTTAAAAAATATCATAGTCACAAAAGTGTCACTAAAGTGTCAAATATGATGATAAAATAAACGTACAGATTTAATCATCTTCTAAAAATTCATCTAGTTCGTTTAGCTCATCTTCTTCTTCTTCTTCTTCTTCTTCCTCCTCCTCATCTTCACTTTCATCTGCATCTTCCTCTTCAGATAATTCTACTTCTTTTACACAATTAGATGTGTAATGAGGAACTTTCGTCGTGTCCACTTCTATAATATTTGTTACAAGAGGTAGTTCATCCTCTTGATAAGCTATATCGTCAACCTCAAAGGTATTTCTAGCTTTGGTCTTGCATACTGTCACGCCCCAGAACTAGAATACTGGAGAGCGGGGGCAGACATAGCCAGCTACGTATATTGAAGTGCAACCCACCTTGCTATACGGTCACGGCTGTCTAGATATACGAGGGTTTAACTACAAGCCAACAGTCTCCTATGGTCATGAACAAGCCTATTGTCTCAATCTCAAGCAAGCAATAATAGTTACAAGATGTCAGAGCACCAAATATATAATAGTAAGGCGTCCACATATTACTGTATTACATATTGGATGATCATGAAGCTAGTCGTACAAATGTCAAGACTAGCAAGAGTTCAGTCATACATGATCAATCCTAGGATCTGTCAATCATGTTACAGCCCGTAGACAGACAATAAATAAAGGTACAACCGAGCTAACAAGTGCTCTTCGACTAAACGCCTCAAAAGAATAATTTAAAGTGGGAGAACAAAAAAAAACCCACTCGTTGCCAGGGTTATGCCTGGTGGTCACCATCTGGCTGGAAGGTAGATAGATCCTCTGGAGCTGCTCCGATATCTGGCCATACAAAACCAGCTGGGTCAGACCCCAGAAAGAGCAAGTGCCACAAAGGAGGCTCCACTTAGGAACTAAAACCAGCAAATCACAAATAGATAGTAAAGGTAATTAAAAGATACTGATAATAACTAAGATAATAATAATATATTGAGCGCAAAGAAACCATTCAAGTAGCCAGACTGCAACCCTTAAACCAAACAAGGACCGGGGTTGCAATCCTTCGTCTGAATAGAAACTTGCCTCAATTACTATTGATAAGGTAACAAAACAATAAACGAAGAGAGGACACAGAACTGCTCCAGAAGCCAGGTTACAACCCTTAAACCAAACAAGGACCGGGGTTGTAACCCTTCACCTGAACAGAATTAGACCCCTGATCTTTATTGCTAAGGCCAGTATAAATAATCATGGTATTAAGGTAAGGTAAACATGACGAACATGGCATGGGGGTTGCAATAAGACAATAAACGAAGAGAGGACACAGAACTGCTCCGGGAGCCAGGTTACAACCCTTAAACTAAACAAAGACCGGGGTTGTAACCCTTCGCCTGAACAGAACTGGAACCCTGATCTTTATTGTGAAGGCCAGGCACAGTAAGCAAGACGATATATGATAAGATAATCATAGAACTATTCAAATAGCCAAGTTACAACCCTTAAACCAAACAAGGACCGGGGTTATAACCCTTTATCTGAATAGAACCTGGTATCCCATCTTTTATCGATACAAAAATTATGTCATTATACAATCTTGTACAAGATCACGACAAACTAGACTGGGCTGGACTCCATCCAATCAATCATGGCCAAGCAATAAGTACGGCTTGATACTTTAACTAACTAGGGTTATCACAGGCCTAGTTACTATCAAGATGCAATGAGATTATCCCAACAGCCACAAGCCCTGCAGACCATCCAGGTCATCCGGGTCGAATGTCGGTTTTATGAAGGGTACACCACATGACTTGTGCGCTGGAAATGTGCCCTACTCATCGGTAGGCTACAAGTCCACTTAATGTGCCCAGATAACGGAATTGCCTGTAGCTGGAAATCTCTTTATGTCTACTGAATTATTCTAGTTTATTAGCCTTAGTCAATTACTGTAGGTATCCCTGACCGTGGTACTCAGGGATCCCTATCCTAGACATGATGCAAGACAGTACTGATTTATTTGTATAAACACAATCGTCCATGGTGTCCAGGTCTTTCATATTTTTCATGTCAGGCTGGCTGTTGTAACAGCATATCATGATATATCATGTCAATTTACTTGTTAAAAGTGCGCCACGGCGGGCCACTATCGTATTCTATTCTTACATTATCGGGAATGAGAGAAACTTGCATAAAATAACTAGTGACATATTCTTGAAGCCAAGAAAAATATCTATAACTTTCATGTTTCGAGTTTTTCAAGATTCTAGCTACAAAACAACTTAAACAGGTAAAAACAGTGAAATGGAGCAATTCCGGCGCATGGGATTCCTGCACCATTGGCACGTGGGATTCCTGCACAATCGGTGCATGGGATTCCTGCACCATTGGCGTATGGGATTCATGTACCATTGGCGCATGGGATTCCTGTACAATCGGCGCATGGGATTCCTGCACCATTGGCGCGTGAGATTTCTGCACCATTGGCACATGGGATTCCTGTACCATTGATGTGTGGGATTCCTACACAATCGGCGCATGGGATTCCTGTACCATTGGCACGTGGAATTCCTGCACAATCGGCGTATGGGATTCCTGCACCATTGGCGCGTGGGAAACTCACGTTGCGTCTTCAGTACATGCGCGTAGGGAACCTACACGCATGACACGCTCGGAGTTAAGGGATGCGTTGTCGGGACTTCACAGCGCATGGCCTCCCGGCGCATGGTCTTCCGGGCGCATGGGGGTCATCGTCCCCGAACAGCAAGTTCAGCCATGAAAGTTCTGAAAACTTGCCATGGCCATAACTTCCTCATCCGAAGTCGAAATCAAGCAAAACAAAAGCCAAAACTGCATGAAATTAAATTCTCTACAACCTAGAACCATTAGTTTTCGAAAATAATCAAGTTTTAGAGATCAAAAGCAAGAAAAACCGAAAATTTATAAACTTAGATCTACAAGAATCCATCCATCAAATCTAAATACGCCAAGTTCTAAAGAGGTTTAGAATCAAGTAAGGAAAAGAATGGAACAATAAAACTTGAGATCCATTATGAAGCAAGTTTGCACTTGTCTAGCTCTCTTCCCTGGTAGGTGGAAGAGTAATGGTGGAGAAGAAGAAGTAAAGGAGAAGAATAAATGAAGAGAGAGAGAGAGTTAGGTGGAAATATAAATGAGGGTGGTGGTGGCAGGTGGGGGTTCGGTCCACCTAAAATCAAGTCAAGCCGAACCAGCAACAAGTTGAACCAAACCTAGAAGGAAATGCCAAAATAATCATGCAGGGAATTACGGAATACGAGTCAAGAATACGTACATGTATACCAAGATACGTAATATGAACCACAAGCATTACACATACTGCCCACCAGTCCGACCTTGTTGTTCCCCGTTTAGGATAACTTGTGAAGTACACGAGCTGAGCCTGACTTGATAGGACAAATGGTTCATAGGCTTGATATCGACGCCGATAGTTTATATCCACAAGATCGTGCTTGTTTACTTTCCAACCTTGACCTTCAATCGGATCGAACCAATCACACCTGAATAATACAATCTTAGCATGCTCTATTCCATAACTATATGTCAGCTCCACAATCTTTCGTAGGATGCCATAGAAATCGTTGCCCACATCAACATCTTTGTAGTTCGAAGATCTGATACACAAATATCTATTTTTGGTGGAATCGAGATCCACAAAGTTGTCTCTGATCGGGCAAGTTGTTGACTTGAACCTAAATCCATTCACACAGTAGCTTGGCCATATTTTTGCAGCATAAATTGGTCCCTTGGCTAGCGTTCTAATAGACCCATTCTCAAGTCTTGCGTATGGACGATCGACCTAAATAGCACGAAGAATAAATTAAGCTCATTCTCAAGTGCATATAAAGAAAGGTAATTACAGAGTTCTCAAGTCTTACATATGCACTCAAACATGTTGGAAAATAATGCCTCATTTCTTGTTCTAGTTATTCTTCTGTTATGTGTGGCCTACATGACCTCACATCATCATTAAATATGCTGAAAACAATATCGTTCAATTAATGTAATAGCATAATAATCAACACTATTAAAATAATATAGACGTATTAATTACTTACCCCTCCAACTTCTCTACTTCATCATCATCGCAGTTGAGTAATACATACACCTGAGCAGCACTTAGCTCATCATTGTTCAGATATCTCTTCTTTATTTTACCCGATGGCTTTCCTGGAGCATTGAATACCTTCAGTATTGTATCATTACATTCATGATCTCCGTCGTCATTTCTGGAAGCTCTCGTTCTATTAGTTGCAACATGAGGCTTGAAATACATCGAACAAAAGTTTGTAATCTCCTCGAGAACATAGGCTTCACAAATAGAACCCTCGACCCATGCCTTATTTTTTACCTTTCTTTTTAGGTGATTCAAATGTCGCTCGAAAGGGTACATCCATCGATATTCGACGGGTCCACCAACACGTGCCTCATAGGATAGATGAATCGGTAAATGCTCCATAGAGTCGAAGAATCCATGAGGAAACACCCTCTCTAGCTTGCACAGTGTTACCGCAATGTCCTTCTTTTATTTTTCTAGACGATCAACGAGCAATTTCTTAGAACAAAGATCCCTGAAGAATATGCTAAGCTCCGTCAATAGATCCCAAACTGCCTGCGGTAAGAATTCTCAAAATATAATCAGAATTAACCTCTCCATGAATACCTGACAATCGTGGCTCTTCATACCCGTCAATTTGTTTTCCTTCGGATCGATACATCTTCTCAGATTTGACACATATCCGTCTAAAAATTTTAGGCCCTGGATCCACCGACAAAGTCTCACTTTATCCTCCTTGTCTAGTGAGAAAATTGACTCGGCAGGAACTGTTTTCCATTCTCCTCTATCAAATGCAACGCAGGACGTTTGCATATTTCTTCTAAGTCCAACCTGGCCTTGGGATTGTCTTTCATTTTTTTCTTTACGTCTATTACAGTATTAATTATGTTATCAAATATATTCTTCTCAATATGCATGACATCAAGATTATGTCTGATCAGATTGGTACTCCAATATGGCCGATCCCAGAATTTGCTCCTCTTTGTCCAGTTATGATCTCTACCAAATCTATCGTACTTGTAACAAGTTATAGGATCTTCGATAGCACTTACAAAATCTCTAACCTCCTTCCATATCGTGGCTCCGTACCACCTTGGCGGTGAATCACCCTTTTCTACAATGCCGGCACGAAATGCATTCTTGTTCCTTCTGAACGGATGATCTTTTGGCAGAAATTATCGATGACAATCAAAGAAGCACGATTTTCCTCCGTATTTCAAGCGGAAAGCCTTAGTACGGTCCATACAATACGGACATGAGAAACGGCCATGAGTGCTCCATCCAGATAACATTCTATAGGCCAAAAAGTCGTTGATAGTCCATATAAGGGTTGCCTTCATCTGAAAATTTTGCTTCCTGGAAATATCGTACGTGTTAGCGCCTACTTCCCATAACTGATTCAACTCATCTATCAAAGGCTGCAAGTACACATCAATGTTCCTCTTGGGATTGTTCAGACCAGAAATTATAACGGTTAGAAACATGTACTGAGTATTCTTGCACATCCAAGGTGGTAGGTTATACAGAGTGACAATCACAGGCCAGCACGAATACTGGGATCCCGAAAGATCAAAAAGAGTAAAATCGTCAGAAGATAGCCCCAACCTGACATTATGCGAATCTGAAGCAAAATTAGGATACACTCGATCAAAGTGCTTCCATGCTTCTCCATCGGATGGATGATCCAACACTCCTTCAATCTGTTCTCGCATGTGCCAACTCATATTTTTGGCCGTCTCTTTCACCATAAATAATCTTTGCAACCGCGGCGTTAAAGGCAAGTAGTGCATTTAATCGGTCGGTCTTCTTGCACCGGTAGACCTTTCCGTACTAGTTGTCTTATAGCGATCAGCACCACAAAATCTGCACACATCTGCGTCCTTATCGCCTTTGTAGTACAGCATGTACCTATTGCGACAAGAATTGATTTTCTCATATTCCATCCAGAGCGATCTTACCATCCTCTTAGACCGATAGAAGTCTTTAGGTAACTTAGCACCCGCCGATAAGATCTCTATAATCAACTCCAACACTCGGTTGTAGCATTCTTGTGACATATTAAAATCTGACTTAATGCTCAACAATCTTGTAACCACCTCCAACGGTGAATGATCCTCACAACCAGGATACAATGGAGTCCTTGCATTCTCCAGCAACTCCATAAACTTTACAGCATCGACATTCGGTGCCTCCTCAGCTGCATCATGAACGAAACTAGGCCCCGTAGCGTCGAAAACCATGTTCACGCACCCGTCGTCGTATGCATGATTATCTGAAACAAAATTAGGTCCCGCATGCATATACGGCTCAACATAAGGCTTCGGCTTTGATGCTAAAGACACAAGTTCT